>JAWPHD010006470.1:0-144493 GCA_037043455.1 Cyrtodaria siliqua
ATAATGCATTTATCTGTTTCGTCTCCTTTTCATCACCCCACCCAGGGCTATCACCACCCATTCGTGCACAGGTTAATTTTTTTTTAATTTGATTTTTTTTTATAGCTTCATTCATCCTATCTCCTTACTTCATATTCTATACACAACAAATTAAAACATACATTTTTTATTGTACTGTATACAAATATCAACGATAAAAGCACACTACAGTCATATTATTATACATATATCATTTTATACACCTTTGGTTTGTGCGTGATATATCGCTTACCAGTTCAAAGTTTGTCTTCTGCATCTGGTTTTCCAGAAGTTCAGATTCCTTCTGCTTCAAGGTCTTGTCTAAACTGTTGGACTTCACTTCCTCCGACTCCTGAACAACCAAACAGAGAAAGAATTATTAACACCTGGGTTAACTGTTTGTTCAACATGTTACATTCCAGCATTTTCCCAACCTATATATTTTTGAACAATGCATACCAGTAGTTAAAGTAGCTATCCCGCCAACAACAGACAAATTTTCAAAATATGTACACCGTTTTTTAACCTACTGATGACGAGGTATAGCTATATCACTTACACATTTTGGGAATCCTAACTCTATAGACAAAATATAAACAGCTTTAACCAGCCAGTCCAAACCCCAAAAATGTTTCAGAGGGTTCACCCATAAATGTTTGTTACGTTCCGGGAATGTTTTAAAGGAAAGCTCTTAAGAACAATCAAAAAATTACTCTGTAATATGAATGGGATCCAAGTTGAATTTTTGAGAGCGAGTGGAAACACTGTTGATAGTACCTGGTAAGTTTTGATGATTCTCTGGCAGTCTTGACGTATCTGTTGGGTTTCTTCCTTGGCCTCCTTGAGCTTGATATTCATCTTGTCGAGCAGAAGCTTGGTGTCCTGCATTTATATAGAACCGAGATAAAAATAATGCTATAAATTTAAGATGGGTGTGGGTAGAGGGCAACACAACATTTTCTATTTTTGATATATATTTTTTTGCTTGTCACACATTTTAATGACACAAAGCTACATTTATGTGTCAGTACGTCCCTTGTTGTATGTGAGAGTTACATTTCCAGACACAAGAAAATGTTTGGGGTTCAACATATTTTGACAAAATATTGGGGTGGGAAGGTGGGGGTGGGGGAACAGCACATACTCTAGGCCCACCTATCAGATTATTGGGGGAGCCTGGAGACCCTGGCCATACACTGTCACCATAATTGCCGCACACACAACCCTACTTATAAAGTGATTGTGTACATGTGTATACAGAAATAAATATAAATGCTCACCTTGTGACCCTCGAGTTCAGCCTTGAGTTTATTTTGAGCCCATTTCACCCTGACATCTGCGGAGGACACCATTTCCCTGTGTTTATCCAGTTCCTTGTTCACATAGGAAAGCTCCATATTCTGTAGAATATACATCATCGTAGTTTAAAAAACATGTACATTTCATTATCTAGACCATACTATTCAAAGTGAGTTTGAGTTATTTGAAATTTGGTTCGAGTGCTTTTATTAGGTTTGATTAACTGTTATTGTCTAATAAAATAATGAATGAATGAATGAATTGTGTTTTACGGCACGTCGACACATAAATAGGTCATATTGTGCACAAAAACTGATGAAAGATGAAGAAATGAAGGATTAATGAAAAATTAATGTAAATATACAAAGATAAAACTATTTACAAATAAGGGATGATATGGTAGCAATATAAACTATACATGTAAATCAAAATAGTATGACATTTAGAAATCTTAACCCATAATTTCAGTAGTTTCATTACTTTAATTATCTGCCATCTGAGTCTGAAGAGCAGAAATTGTGCATATATTTGGTTAATATTACTGTAAAATTCAATGCGCATTTGATGTGTTGCCTAGAAAAAAATTACACCATTTTGTTTAAAATGGTCTACATTCGTAAGTATACCTTAGCCTCGAGTTGTGCGCCTAGTTTTGTCCGGTGATCTTTGATAGCTTTCATTTTCACCAAAAATGCGTCCCGTTCCTTCTCCATGTCCCGCAGTTTAGCCTCGGCCCGGTCTGCTGCGTACTGACACTCAAGATTTTTGTGTTCCGCTTGAGCAAACTTGACAACCATGGAGTCTTTCTCTTTGTTTGCCTCTTCGTACATCTTGGTGACCTATAAATACAACACATGTAATGGTATAAGCTTGCACTTGTTACAATGAGCTGCTTTTTCGATCTTTTAAAGTATTTTTACCATATTTGGCATATTGAGAAAATGTCTTATAAAGCAAAGAAAATCACTGCAAATGAAAAATAAGCATACAATTTATGCATTTCATATTATGTATATTTATTTCTGAACAATTTGCAGCGATTTCCTTTGCTTTAAAATATACTTTGTCAATATGCCATATTAGACTTGGTAAAATGACGCGATGACATCATCGTTCCAAGATGTCAGCCTACATTTGTTCTTTGCAAATGTTCAATAGGTCAAATCTCCTTTATTTTTCATGGCATTTTAATAATTATTTTACCTTTTTTCAAGTTTGTCAGAGCCCTTTTAAGTAAATCTTGTTTGAAAATAGTGCATCAACCCCTTTAAAACAAGCCAAACACATTAATAGCTTTAAGACACATCTTTAGTTCAAATACATGTAGTGGTATAACACAAATTTGAGGAAATCATAAGGAAATAATTTCAACTGCATATCAAGTTTTTTTCTTTTATTTTTGATGATCTGACAAGTCATTAGATATGTTTTGCTTTAAAAGAAGAAAAGGGGTAAAATACGAAGATTTCATTTTCAGAGTGACTGTTTTTCTTTTCTGATTTTTGTTCTCTAAGTTAGTACTAGCAGTTGCCAATATATCCAATAGCTACTAAATCTTCAGAATTTTCTTTAAAGTGTGTTTTCACCTGCTCTTCGACAATCTTATTCAATTTCAGAATATTTTCACAATTTTAGCCATTACTTTTTAATCTTTAGCCCCAACCTAGGTTCGCGATAATATCAAATATGCCTCTCACCTGATCTAGCCTGAGTTTCATTTCATTTTGCAGAGTGGCAATGGCCCTCTTGGCTGCCGCGTCATGTGACGAGAGTTTGTCCTTGAATGAACGCACTTCATTCTGCTGCTGGGCTATGGTGTACTCCAACTGAAAGGGGTGAATAGATCTGTCAATCAATCAATCCACAAGAGATTTACGCATACAATACTGCAGGGTCTTCCAAAAAAATAATGTAAGGGACAGGGGAAATTAAATTTGAATAGCATGGTGTGGGTGTGGAAGAGAGTTACCTTTTGGGTGACCAATGTTTTTAGCGAAATGATTTATTTACGTGCAATTTGAAGTATATTTCAACTGTATATGAAAGAATTTTTAAGAAGTGTAGCCTACATGGAGCTATTTATAGACAGGTAGAATGCATATTGCAGGTTTATTGGTGTTTTTAAGGGATACTGCAACAAGATCCAAAGGATAGGGGCTCAATTAAGGAGTAGGGGCAATCAGATTTTATAATTAAAGGATAGGGGGAATGCGCTCAAATTCCCCGTGGAAGACCCTGAATAGGCATTTATACCTGTACCAAAAGCATGTGTTATCTCATGAACAACTCTAAAATACAACACAGCATATGACCAATGTTTGCGGGAACTTGATCAGGAACAAAAGAGCTAGAAATTGAATGTCAAGAACTATCTATTGATACGAGATATAAAGTGGTATTGCAGGCATTCAGTCCACTCTATTATACCCAGCTGTACCAGGATTCTCTGGTAACTACTAGTACCAGGGTGGAGGGACTATAATCCTTAGTATTACACATACAGGGTGAGGATGGACTTCAGAATAAT
Source organism: Cyrtodaria siliqua (assembly GCA_037043455.1). NCBI lineage: Eukaryota > Metazoa > Mollusca > Bivalvia > Adapedonta > Hiatellidae > Cyrtodaria > Cyrtodaria siliqua. Next base: position 3,845 of record JAWPHD010006470.1, read on the forward strand.
AGAAACATTTAAAAAAGTGTTAATAAACACGACCGACCTTTACTTGAAAAGTGGAAGACACAACAAAAACGTCTAGGTTTCCTATTTGAAAATTGAAAAATATAAGGTTTCCATATCAAATGTTTACCTTTTTAATTTGATTGCTTATATCTTCAATCAAAAGGATGTTGGGTACATACCTCTTTAACTGCTAACCTCTCCAGGTAAAAGATGTGAATGCATACCACTTTAATTAATAACCTCTTAGACTGCGACACTTTTCAATTAAAGAATGTAGATCTATGTGTACCAAATTTACTTATTATTTACCTAACTGTTCACCTCTTCAATTAATTTGGACGCTAACTCTTTCAAATGTCCTACTTACCTCTTTAATTTGTGGTATATATAGGTCATCAGAGTTTTGTGTTTTCAGGCACTCCACGTCCTTAACGTAAGAGTCCCGCTCCAAAGTCAGACGCTCAGATATCAAATACTGCTCCTCTAGGTCTTCCTTTAACCTGCAGATTTAACTTCATTATTCATTATTGCTATACAGTATGATACCATGTTATACAGTATGATACCATGTCAAAATAACCGCACATTTACAAAGTGCTATACCATGTATACCAGACCCAACAGTATCATCCTGAATTTAACAAATACCTAGGCTAAAAATTTAATTTAAAGTTTCCATTTGATAAACATTTCATACATTTATTCAGGGCTCCAAGAATAGGATAGCCCGACGCCCGGGGCTAGTCCAATCTGAATCCGGGCTAGTCTCTCTTTCAAAAATGGTTGCCCGTCGGGCTAGTCTAAAAAAATCTCGGGACAATAAAACTTTTCAAACTAAAATCAAACTTCATAGTTGCGTGTAATTGAAGCCGTATTTGTCGAAAATTATCTCCCTTCATTAAAGTTCATCAATTTGAAAGTGCGCATTTCATTGGTTGATTACATGATTTGAGCCAGTCGCATTACAGCTTTCATATTGAAATTGGGAGTGGTCACGCAAATTAGTCACGTTGGACAGAAGAAGAAAGATCATTCGAATATTAACAGTTTGAACGGTGATTTTGTTTTAATATTCTTATTTTCGATGAATTGCTGTAAAATCTTTTTCTATTTTTAGTTCATGTTAAGCAAGTCTAGTGTATCATAAAAACGCTTAACAACGAACGCTTATTCACAAATGCAAGCTGCTAAATAACAATGGGATCTCGCATCTGTTTTAGATGGTTTACAATCTTTTTATATTTCTTTAATTTGCGGGACCCGGAACGGTTTTTGATGTGATTTGCGACGAGATCCTAAAACATTAAAAGAAAATAACATTGTTTTAGTTATAACAAAAATAAAAGGAAAATATAGGAAAATAGAACCTAAATAAAACAAAGCAAAAAAGCAAAATATTCAATATCGACAAAAATGATGTACCAGCAACTATTCATTGGTAATAACAATTTCGGGGCAAGTTAAAAAAAATCAGGGCAAGTGACTTTTCAGTCAGGGCAAGTGGACTTTTGAAATCTACTTGCCCTGGGCTAGTCCCAAATTTTTATTTTCTTGGAGCCCTGTTATTAGAGTGAAATTAGATTTAAATGTTAATACATTAATACAAAGGGAAAAAAAACACACTTAAATTGTCATTAAGCAGCACTGAAAAACCCCAAAATCTGAATTTTCTATTAAATTCAATTAGACAAACAGTTTAAGCATGTTCTACTGTACCTGCTAATTCCACATTCCCTGTCAAGGAGAAGCTGCTTTGCCTGATGGAGTTGTCTTTTTAACTCCTTCGTCTCTGGAATGTTAGAATGGCCGCCTTTTTGTGCAGACTTCAACCCACTCCCGAGGGAGCACTTCAAATTATTTCTAAGACATTGTTCACAAGATGGTTTCACTAATATTGTTTGTTTATCTTGTCTTTCACTTAAAATTGCACATTTGTCTGTATTTCCGCCTTGATGGTTAGATGTATCTTTTCCCAGGAGTGTTGCATCAAGCTCAGATAGTAATTCCTCCTCTGAATCTATTTCAACTGTTGCCGTTTTACGACCGGACTTGTCATAAGCATTACAATTCTGTGATGCTGATTTTAAAGAATTTGGTTTACTATTTTTAACAGTGTCATTAGTGCCGTTCTCTGTTCTCTGTTGATCAGATTTTTTGACAGAAGAGTTTTTTCTTTGCTTAGGAATGGCACCTTTATCCTTTGTTAAAACAAGATCTGAAGCTGGATTTGGGACTTCCTCAGTTCGTTTATCACAGTCACTTTCGGATGTATCCTGTGCAATAAAACTAGCATGCTTGCTTTCATTGTTTGTTTCAAATTCAGAAGATTGTTTAGCAATGTTATCAGGGACTTTTGCTTGAACAGTATCGTTATTTTCGTTCACTTGTTCATCTGAAACATTTATTTGGACTGGACTATTATTTTCTTGATTTTCACACACACCTACATCTCCTCTATCATTTGAAATGGATTCAGTAGTTATATTGAGATCTTTTTCAATCTCTCTATCCCTAGAACCGTTCACCATATCTTCTTCTGCATCACCTGCATTACGAAGAGCTTCTCCACCACCTACAGGTACATTACAAGCTTCCTCCTGCCCAGGACTAGACTCACTCTGAGTATCTTCCATTGCACTTTGATCACATTCCGGTTGATAGGACTTTGTCACTGAGATTGTTCTTGAATGTGAAGAAGCTAAAGCGCTTATTTCGTCTTCCGGTAAAGTTTTTTCCAGGTTGTCTAGATCAGCTAAATGTTCGGTATTTTGATCTGTCACAGCACCCTGTTCTAGAACGTGTTGATTTAAATATGAACGACTACCACATTCTTTAACAGCTACGTTGTCATTTATCACAACCTCTGCAGCGTCTCTTTCAATTATATCACTTGCAGGAACACAATCTTGGTCAACGATTGCAGAACCAGATGCAGAATTCAGTTGCAGTTCCTGATCTGCTTCTGTTGGTTCATTTTCTACATTACCATTATTTTTTTCAATTCTCACAGACACACCTTCCGGCTCAAATGAACAATCATTGTCATCATCCAAATCCCCTGAAGAGGCAGATGCTGATGCACCCTGAGCTTCATTTACACGATTATCAGACAATATACCTTCATTTCCCTGTGTTGTGTTCTCTCCATAACAACCAGCTCCAGAGCCTGCAGGAAAATATTCTGTGAGCTGACTACTCGACTCAGTTCTATATGATGGCACTGTGCCACTATGATCACTTTGTTCAGATTCAACATCCTCAGTTATATCCGCCCCCTCTGCCCCTTCACACTGCCATTCAGCATGGGAATAGGCTTGTGAATTCTCTTCTGGTTCGAGAGACCACTCTGCCCCTGCAAAATCAACTCTTACATTGTCATAATACTGCTCATCCTCGGCAGCAAATTCATTATGGTGTTCATAATCGACCTCATTTTCCCTTACACTTCTACTAGCACATGCATCTGGCAAATCTTCATCCCTGTACTGGTTTTGATCACCCTCTGCCAAAGAATTATTGTGACATCTAACACTACCAGTCACATCATGTTGACCAGACTGTGACTCTGGCAAGTGTTCACTTTCATCCGCATCTGCTAAAACATCACTATCATCTCTAGAACCAGTCGCCTGTTCAATACCAGATGGGTTCACATGTTCCTCTCTTGCCTGATCTGACTGATGTTCAGATTCTGGTTGCGCTTCAGCTTCTGGTGTAGAATCAGCCTCAGGCTCCGGGTTTTCTAGAAGCTCATCATCTTCTTGTTCAACATCAGACATATTTGTAACAATGCTAGAAAATAAAAACGTTTTTGTTACAATATGTTTTTTCAGAACAAGAGATGTCAACGACCAGCATAACTGAACTATTTTGATTATTTTTACAATATGATAGAGAGAAGAGTGGGGACAAGACCAATAACAACTTAGGTAAAAATATATATATCTGTCATGCATAAACCAATGTCAAGCTTAAGTTGAGAGTGCTCTACCATGTTCAAGGTAAAAATAAGTAGACCAGTGACCTTGACCTAGGACCTAATACTATTCAAATGTGCAAGCATCGGATCAAACACAAATGGGTAAATTTACAATGTTTCATTTCAAATTCAGTAGGTACATGTAAGTGAATGGCAATGACGCCTGCCTACTATTTTTGATGTTTGCCTGCAAATATTTTATATGCACAGGGTCACGCATACTTACAGTCATAGTGCACATATACTCCAAAAAGAGGGATGCAATTACTGAAACTAATTTCCCTGATAAACATCATCAATTTTCACCATGATCATTTCTCACATGTATTTCGATGGAGTCACAAATCGGATTGTTCAAAATCTTGTCATGTCGTTGGCGAGAAGGCAACGGAACAGAAAATGTGCGCTGTTGCTATACAATATGGCCATAAAAATAAGTATACCGCCTTGGAACGGTCAGTGACAAAAAAGGCCGCTGGGGAGTTTAATCAGGTTCTAGGGTGCACCAAACCTCACACTTACCCTACTGTCATCCCAATAAAACGGGACAGTGTAAATAAAGAAATCCCCGCCATGAACTATTCTCTAACCAACAAGGCAGCATTAATAGGCAATATAAGTAAAACACAAAGATGCTCGTGTATATATAAATACAAAAAAATAGCCTAGAAAGCCAAAGAGAAGGTACTCAATGACTTGGCAGAAGCCAGAGCAACCAGAGAATAAACCATTGACGGCACGACAAGACAACATTGCAGACAAACATCAAACGTCACCGTCCTTTTCAGGGCTTGACATTAAGGACTGTCCGCCTGCACGGGGCAGGTAAAACTTGGCTCCGGGTAGGTTAAATTTCAAAGGCTCTATCCCGTCTTCAAAACTGAGGTACAAGGACTCATAATAGAATATGAAAAAATATAAAACAAACCCATCGCTCTTTGCAGGTTTCCGATATTATTATTGTTGTTATATTGTAAGTATTAGACCAGCTTTTATAATTCTCAGAAAAGTGTTGTGAGAGTTATATCAGTAAGTGAGTGATCTAATCCTCTTGAAGACTCAAACAGTATATCCTTATAAAATAAAAACTTCGGGTCTAAATATTTGGGCAACCAGCAAACTGGCATTTGCAGGTAAATTTCAGAGTTAACTTGCCACATGGGCAAGCTGTCTATAAAGTTAACGTCGAGCCCTGCCTTTTGGGCTTTAGGTAGATGTCATCATAGGGTCCACAGCCTGTCCATCGCACAATTAAAGAAAGCATAGTGGCGAACTGTAAATGGATCCACCACCAAGCATGCAGCGCGTTGCAAAATGATAGGGTCATACTGGTAACGACTTTTGATAAATCTTTTAACAAGTTTAACGAAGATAGTATGAAAGTGACCATGACCAAGGATTTTACGAAGTTTGTAAATCATATCACCACCATAGAAGTCAGGTTGTGATATTCCTTATCGTAGAAGAGTTCTTAAATTACTTTTATATTTGGAATCAAGATCAGGGTTACAATAATTAGATTTTGCAACGGCTTTATGAAGTTTATGGTAACGGTAGTCCTGATGGAGTAGCTGTTTAGTTATACAAAGATTGCGAATATTAGTCCTCAACTCGAGTACAAGCTCTAGAAAAAGAAATAAGATGAGACACACAGACACCTTATATTTATATAAGAAGTTGCTCGGGGAACTGGGAATAATTAACAATATCAAAATTAAAATCATTTCTCTTGTCATAGACTTTGCTAATTATGTCACCATTTTCATGTCAATAGAGAAGTAGAACGAGAAAATAACCCAGGTGTGTTGATGTATGATAACCTACAGATCATGCAGATGGAGCAATAGGTTGTTTTAAACATATTGTATTGCCAAATAAACAAATGAGAAGGGCCACAAATTCTTACAACATTAATTATGGCCCTTCCCTATAGGTTAAATGACAGTGCAGTAACTCGTCCTACGTAATATTTGAATGGTGCGAGCAGACGAGTGGAATTTTCGTGCCCTGAATGATATTGCAAAACTTTGAAAAATGTGGATAACTTTTATTTTGAATGCATTTCCTTTTGGCATGACAAAATATATGCAGACCAAAACTCCCAGCAGTGGTTATTTCCCCTTTCCAGCGCTCAAGTTGCCATACGACATGACGCCATTAACGATTATGTTATTAAAATTGCGATTATTTCTACAAAATGACGACTGCAAAATGGCGATTATTTTATTTAAAAATACAAAATATGTACTGCCTATGTTACCCATTGTAAAACTACCAGTAGATCAGGTCATAATTAACCAGATGACCATAATAAACATACTCTAATCCCTATCATTCCCCAGGCCACCTGTGAAGTCATTAGCCAATTAGTGCCGTTTGCTAATTGCATATCACACCTATTTACACACAGCTGGTGTTGAGACAGCCAGTGAAAGATCTAATTATAAATGCAGCCAATCGGAAATGTTCATATTTATTGTTTAGTACTATTAAACTATTAACCTTTGCATGTTCTACTTTCAGTCTGAGAAGATCATGTCATGTGACTGATCATGTGACAATTTTTTATCTTAGTTTTTCTTTAGTTATCTTTCAATTAAAATTAAAAGTCAAACTTTAAGTGATTGAATTATTGTTCAAATATTTTTATTTACAAAAAGAAGCTCAGTTTTGTAAGTCAAAATACTTTTTTAATTAGGCAAAGAAATAAATTGTCTTGTTTCAGGTTTCCATCTCAAAAAAGAAATAGGGTAGATAGGTCGACTTTTTTTTTTCCTACACGAAGGTTGAAATTACAACCAGAAAACATAATTCTAAACTCTGATTTTGAGGGCCTCAAGGATGTATATATTAATATATAATTTAAAATTACTCCACAATGGACTTTGAACTAATCACACGAAGATGGGAAAGATACGTCACAGAGCAGAACAAACATGCATTTGTTTGGAATATATAGTTTCAATAAAACATGCAAAGTACATAAAAGTACACATAGCTCTGTATGTTGCTGTCTAAAACTGGAAGAATTAAATCTGTTAAACAAGTGGATTGAAGCACATTAATTTTATTTGTAATAAAATCATTTCTCTTAAAAACAAATAAAACAATGATACATGATATAACTTTCTGATCAATTCATGATTTTTTGTAATAACATGATATTAAACATAATAACAACACCAAATTTAAATTTCCATAAATCAGGATTTCACTCAGGGCCTGCACAGAGTTGCATAGAATGCTATTTTTAATAGAGGAACATACGAGACATTAGAAAGCAGAAAATCACCACCATTTTAAAACATACAATGCAATAAACTTACTTGTTCTTTTTACTTTTAATATTTCAATTTTATAAACATACGTCGTGCGAGCCGCAGAATACATTCGACATTTTTTTTATTGTGTTGCTGGAAAAAATACATACAGAACCGGTGACAGTAATATTGTAGCCTTTACATGAAGGATGAACCTCCCCGATAATATCGACCACCAATTTATCGGTAAAAATACAGCTTATATAACTCATGGCCTCTTAGCGAACTTGAAGGCCATACAGAACAAAAACAATATCGTCATCATCGCGGCACAATAGATTGCGATTTTTTTTAGTTGGGGGGGCTCATTTTTCCTTGTTTTTTTGAAACCTGGAAAAAAAAGTTTAGGGTCGGGACAAAATATAGGGTCGGTCATGAACCTGAAACACGACTATTTTTTTCTTGGCCTTACACAAAAGAAGGTCACGTGACCAAAACAGAAAATGGTGGCTGATAGATTTAAATATGTAAACGAGCACAGTTTTTGTTGCTGGTAAGTGTATTAAAGGTAGTAGAACATAGTGCGTGAATTGATTCATGTGTTGAAAGAAATTAACTCAAACTACACACAATTTGCAGCAGGAGTTTCTCCCTAAATATGAGGTTTTACAATTAAATTGTAAGTAACATGTGTTCCATTCAGTCAATTGTTTTAGCCGATTATTAAGTCACTCTAACATAAACATTCCCTAATTTTTTCTATAAAATATAAAACAATTATTGAAATTGAAAAAATAAATCATTTTGTGGTCTATTTGTTATATTATTTAGCAAATAGGTTGCCTAGAGGTGGGGTGGGGAAAGTATAGAAAAAAACAGACGAGCAAATTTTCTTTTCGCATTAAAGTTAACTATTATTTTCTTAACTAAAAAATGAGTGACAGTTAATTAATTAAAAAATGTGTGAGCGCTGCCTTTCTGTTACAGTAACCACTGCCACCACAGAAATTTATAGCTGAACTCCAGCTAAGTTTAATTTTTGGGTTAAATATTTTAAGGTCAATATTTCAACTTGCTTTCTTCATAATATAGGAAAATAGTGTGAAAAAAGGCATCTGGTTACAAAAATAATCAATTTTAGCTAATATGTACACCGCAGCTGGTACACCGGTTACTTGTTTACTTGTTAACAAACATGTATTCCGTTGAGAACATTACAGAAGCTGTGCTTAAATTTAATAAAGAGATTACACCCAACAATTCTCGAAGGTGATGATGTTATTGCCAATTCATAATTTTGAGCATCATCAATAAAACTGATCAATCAGTGACCAGAAATAAGACATACATGTACCAATACATTCTGGTAGGTGATAAACTCGGTCTTTATCCTCGATGTTCAACCAAGTTTACTGTTAAAATTAAGGTATCTACAGTGTGATTCTTTTAAAACCCTGCAAATTTCATGCACATTCATGCAAATTGATTCAATTCATAATTTTGAGAGAGCATCATCAAAAAAACTGACCAATTAGTGACCAGAAATAAGAGCATACCAATATATTCTGGTAGGTGATAAACTCGGTCTTTATCCTTGATGTTCAACCAAGTTTACTGTTAAAATTAAGGTATGTACAGTGTGATTCTTTTAAAGCCCTGCATATTTCATGCACAGTCATGCAACTTGTTTCAATATATGTATCTTTCAAAATCAAAATCTTGAAAATTATCCTCTTTTTACTCTACCAAAAGTTTTTATTTTACTATAGAACCTAAGGAAAAAAACTGAGAAACACAACTGTTATCGCCTACTGCCACTAAAACAAAATCTCAACATCTCTGCAATGCAAAATTATGAATACATGTATCTTTAAAAATCAAAATCTTGAAAATTATCGTCTTTTTACTCTGCCAAAGATTTTTATTTTACTATAGAACCTAAGGTTAAAAACTGAGTAACACAAATGTTATCACCTACAGAAGATAAAATAAAATCTAAACATCTCGGCAACACAAAATTATGAATTGCCTGTTTGTTACGACGGTAAGAGTTTGCTGTACCAAACTTTACCTAACGTATTGCCATTTTTTGTAATCACATGGCCTCAGCTATCATCACATGATTTGTGTGGTGGTGGGATTATTGGCTACAATATCACTGCACGGAGACCTTCTAGATATGCTTCAAAACAGTGATCGAGACATTGCAAATAAAACATCACACTCTGGGTGTCCAGATGCAATTATGCTAACCCAATATATATTCACTGACATCTATATCTGAAAAAAATACTTTGGAGAAATTTGTCTTAAAAGAAAGCCTCAAAGGTCCATGAATAACCAAAGAATGTTTTTTTATTATACGCGAAAACCAATGACAATGAATAGTTTATGTCGTTTTGCAAGCCTTATAAGCAATAATGAAGTATATATGTGGGGAAATCATTTAAAATAAAAGTAATCTGAATTTGGCTGTGGACATAATGCGATAATCATAGGTATATCGTATAAAAATGTACCAATGTTTTCATCTGTCATCGCTGTCATTAAAATTTGCCAACATTACAAAATGGCGACAACTTTGCGAAGTCACATGATCACAGTTTAGACTGGTTCTCTCAGAATAGTAAATTTGTCGCCAGTGGAAACATTATACTGTGAAATTTAGAACCAGGCCATTGTCTTTTACATCAGAACCATGTGTTGGAGTGCAAAGTGATGCTGGTATTAGAAAATTAGTGCACAGTGGCATAAAATACAAAAGTGAGGTGAGGAACATATATAAGGCCATTAAAATGTAATAATGCCTGTTGTGTCACCACATTCTAGCATTCATTCGATGTAAAAACAAATTGAATTTAGGCCACCAAAATGCATACATGTAGGCCTATCACTTTGAAAACAAAATCAAGATGGCGGGAAAGTTTGTCAAAGTGAAAGTAACGTGGACCCTATGAATGACGCCTACCTAAAGCCCATTGGGACGGTGTCGTTTGATGTGTGTCTTTAATCTTTCTTGTCGTGCCCTTAATGGTTTATTCTCTTACTGCTCTGGCTTCTGCCAAGTCATTGAGTACCTTCATTGTGGCTTTCTAGGTGTACCAGAAGTAAATCAAATCCCATTGATTCACTTTCATGTTCTTAGTCATGAGACCTGCCTCTCTAGAAAACTGCTGAGAATAGTAGGGGTCATGTGGCATATAAGAAAATAAAATTCTGATCTTTGTTGATACCGTTAACAAACTGCGTTCATTCGGCACCTCTTAAATGTGTTCTACTTTCACTTTCAAAACTGTCAAGTTGACAAATAAAATCATCATACAACCATGCAAATGGTTTTTAGCTATCACAAACAAGTCAATAAAGTCATTTCAGCCAGAAAAACAGGCCATAAATACTCAAAAATGCCTTTTATCACAAAAAAAGTTAGGGAATTATATATTTGGGAACTCCTTCCGACTACACCAGGCATGAATACCACAGTGATTTCTACACCAGGCATGAATACCACAGTGATTTACTTCCTGTATGCCTCTAGGCTATTGTTGTTTTGTATTATATTTACACGAGCATATTTGTGTTTTACTTATATTGCCTATTGATGCTGCCTTGTTGGTTAGAAATTAGAAATTAGATCATGGCGGGGATTTCTTTATTTACACTGTCCTGTTTTAATGGGATGACAGTAGGGTAAGTGTGAGGTTTAGAGCACCCTACAACCGGTTCAGACCCCCAGTGGCCTACTTTGCCACTGACCGTTCCAAGGCGGTAGCCCTATTGCCAACCCTTTTGTGTTTGTGATGTCGTTTGCATTTATGATTGCTTTTGCCTTCTTGTTTGCGTGTTTGTTTTTGTGTTTTGTGGCTGACTGTCCTCCTTGAATGCTACTTTCCCTGTCCGTTCTTTTTATATTTCTTTTTGGGGAGTAGTCATAACATATTCAGAGCTACTCACGGATCTTGTCATTGTTTTAAAAAGAAAAAAAATCATATTTGGACACTTTAGGTCAAATAACACGTAAGACATTTGAAAACATGGGAGTAACGCATTACACATTTCTGATGAATGAGAGGCACAGGAAATGCTAATGTTGCTTTTAACGGCTTAACCTGGCTATTTTTCAACTTAATCAAGAGGGTGGGTGGGTGTAACAGAACGGGTAACATTAAATTCAAGACATAATTAAGTAATTTTAGTGTGGGCTTGTGGGTCAGTCCCCACATTAAAACATTTTGTTTCTAATTATTAAATATTCAATAATAGTAGTTGTGTTATGTTTATCAAAGTAGATCTAATTACTACACCTTGCACAACAAGTTAAGAGAAACTCCACTTTGCAGCAAATCAAAAGTTTGTCTGTGTTGTCGACCTTTCTCAACCAGTTGGAAACGGCAAGCGTTTACCTGGATATGATCAAATTTAAAGCCCATCAAGACCCTGATTTTACATCAAAAGTGGCACTTTTGAGAGCCTACATGATCAGTTCCGATTGGCTCGAAATGTGCCAGCTTATAACTGTTGGCCTATGAAAATTAAACGTCACCAGATTGACCTGTCAAAATGCGTAGATTTTTAGCTTCATTTCGTGTTGCGTAGTAAGAAATGAAACCTGGCTTTTTTCGAAATAATTGGGTTGTCGAGAAGACATTAAGGTGAAATATGATTACCGTTTTGATGGCTTCACTGTACTTGTCGTACAAAACTGGTGCCAAACAGTTTTTACTATGGTTTGGTGCATACCGAGAGTTTTACAACATTAATTAAGTTACCGTGGGGAAACGTACCATTTGATTGATTTCCACCACTTTCGGTCGTATTTATATAATTAACTTTCGAAAATCATCGCTTAGATACGCTCGTTCATGCCTTGGCGAGGTCATGGCATACATAAACAATAGGTCGAGTAATGTACACTTATTTTACACCACACATTTTTCCAGCCGTGGCAAAATTTGTTGACAGCAGCGTCTCACGTGGCGAACCGCCGAGCGAGGTCAGTGGCTTGAGGAAATCTCTTTGATGTCGCAGCCGAGTTCACTTGTCACAAAATGGAGAATTTCTAACTTGTTGAGCAAGGCATAGCAGTGCTCCAAGAATAGGATAGCCCAACGCCCGGGGCTAGTCCAATCTGAATCCGGGCTAGTCTCTCTTTCAAAAATGGTTGCCAGTCGGGCTAGTCAAAAAAATATTCATCCAGAAATCATCTTTAATCGCGTGTAATTTGAAGCCATTATAATGTTATTTGTTGAACATTAAGAGTTCTCTCCCTTGATTAAAGTTCATCAGTTTGAAAGTGAGCATTTCATTGGCTGATTACACGATTAGAACCAATCGCATTACTGCGTTTATATTAACAATTAGTGGTCATATGAATTTGTCACGTTTGACATGTAGAAGAAGTAAGATCACTCGAATATTAACTGTTTGAACGGTGATTTCGATTTTATATTCTTATTTTTCAATGAATTGCTGTATAGCCCATTTCACCGGTACTTCGGAAATCTCCGTACACTGTTCGGAATTTCAGTCACGTGGCGGAAAGTCACATGACTTCAAGAACTAATCAGATGCTGGTAGTCACAGAAGTATTAACACTCACAAATTAACCAGTTTCAGTGTTTATATAATGAGTTAATGAATGCGTATTGTTTCGCCAAAACACCGCAATCATTAGTGATATTCTATACAGAAACCATCTTGACTCATTTCTTGTAAACTAGATCGGATTTCAAGGCTACAGGAACACGTGTTGAATTGTGTTTACATTGGAGCATGTGCGCGTAAGTTGGAACCGGTGTTACGATAGAAATATTCATTGTTTTCTGATAATCTCGTTTTTGAATTGTAGCAACAAACACGCTTTAATTTTCGTTTTTCTACAGTACCAAACACATTAATAACATAAATATGTCATGCGTTCATGTTATGGTCTGACATTTAATAACATTTTTGTATTGTTTTTAATTCACATTGAGCACCGTTACAATGAATATTTAATGTGCCTACCAGCGTTTGATTGGTCGACCTATTTGGCTACTCGGAGAAAGTTCGTTATTATCCGTGATCGTTCGGCAAATGTCGGGGTGAAATGGGCTATTTGCTATTTTTAGCAAGTCTGAAAAGCGCTTTACAACGAACGCTTATTCACAAATGTAAGCTGCTAAATAACACCGGGAACGCGCACCTGTTTTTGGATGGTTTAATTTGCGGGACTCGCTACGGGTTTTTATGTGATTTGCGGCGCGATCCTAAAAATGTTAAAGAAAATGGTATTGTTTTTGTTATATGATGCAATGGATAAACAAAAGGAAAAGAAAGGAAAATAGAACCTTATTGTTTGATTCTAATCACAGTTGTATTATTAATTAATTATAAATAAAACAAAGTAAAAAAGCAAAGTATTCAATATCGACAAAAGCTATATACCTGCAACTATTCATTGGTACTAACAATTTCGGGCAACTAAAAAATAAATCGGGGCAAGTGACTTTTCAGTCAGGGCAGGTGGACTTTTGAAATCAACTTGCCCTGGGCTAGTCCCCAATTTTAATTTTCTTGGAGCACTGCAGTCTGCATGGTACTTTGTGTTTTATAAGCTAAAAGTTACGGTTATGTCCCTTTAAATTTAAACTGTTAACCCATTTCATGCGGGATACGAATACATTCGTACCTACCCTTTGCATTCGGGATACGACTCCATTCGTATGTTATGACTGTTGTTGACATGTTGTTGTATAAAACGTCATTACTTTGTGGTTACTCTTCAGATAGAAGGCAGGGTGAGCATGCTCAGTAAATAAAAATTGGTCTGGGAATTTTAAACACTTTAGGTAGTGAAAAAAACTAAAGTTTTTCGGCAATTTCCTCGATTTTTCGAGTGAATCGGTAAAATGGTTGATAAATTTTATGTACCGAACGAAGGGAGATACATTTATGTGGGATTTCATGACGAATGTTAGTTTATAGATGAGGAAGACGATGTTTTGGACAACTGTTAGTGAGAGGAATCTGTAAAAAAAACAAATGAATTTAGACCGAAATTTTGACTTGGATGACTATGGAAATGAAGAAAATGTTTGGTTTCAGGAGGAATGTATTAGGGAAATCTTCCATCCATGCCATCTCAGACAATATTTATATCATGGGGTGCTTTTTCCAGCACCTGAAGAAGCAATACCCCATCATTCCTTCAGTATGATTTGGGAAGACTATCTTTGGGAACGGGTGGTCACCGAGACTCCGATATGCGTATTGTTTGAGCAAGTTAATAAAAATTAGTATAACTGTTGAAGTTCTCTATGGATTTTAAAGATTCTTGCAGCACTATAAATGACTTCATATTCTCTGCAATCTACACACTGGGTTATCAGAGAAAAAGTGAATATATCTTACTCTTAGTGAATATATCTTTCAGAAAATTTGTATGAAAATAAGGTAGGACATCATTTTGACCCAATTCACATGCTCACGTATGATTTTTATATTCATTAAATTAGTTTTTGCATGAATATTGCTTTTAAAATTATTTTATTGTGTATGGAATTTGACAGTTTACCTCGATATATTGCGATAAATCATTGAACTCAGAACAAATTTATTTTTAAAACAAAAAAATCATAAAAAGTTTTAGGGTTGGCCCTTTAAAAATAGGGTCTGTCGGGCCACCGGAAACACAGGCCTAAGGGAAGTAACTCGAAGAGAATGAAAGAGAATGACATCTAAAAGACGGGACCTTTTTTACAATCTAAACAAATAGGTCAATCATGTCAATTACTGCTCAAACTTGTCAAATTTATCTGCCTCAGAATGTAATTGTTATCACGATCTCATGACAATTAAGTTAGCAACACAATTAACCAATGAACAACAAACACAGGATGTAACCTGTGATTTAGTGTCAAACTGTCAAAACACCAGTCCATCCAGTCCAGTCTTCACTTTTGTTTATGTAGTTACCATTAACCAGTCTATAGCGGTCTACAGCAATCACAGCAGAACCCGTCTATGTTTTGAAATTTACTGTTCCAGTCGATAAATTATCACAAACAAGGGGATTAAAATAAAGAAATAACACAAGCTTATGATGTACTTTATTCCAAAACAAAACAAAAATAATATTAAATGCATTTAGTTGTTGTTGTATAGATATACTGGTACAGGTTTATATGGAAAATGTTCAGCGGTAACCAATTTATCCCACATTTCTGTGGCCGACTGCCTTCGTATTGCTTTCCCAAAACTTCGGTTGAATTGAATTCCTGTATATTATCCGCAACCTATGTTTTCATAAATTCTGTGAGTAAAAAAAGAGTGGATTATATTAAGGCGAATACGGTATATTGACGTTTCAGTATGTTCAAATCTTGACATTTTGTTAGCCGGAAGGCACGGGACAGAAAATAGTTTTGCTACTACATAAACAATGTAGCCGTTAATCACACATGTTGATGTATAATTTGCGTTGCATGCAGTGTTTTTTCCCAATATTTTGAAACATAATTATGATTAGAAGCGTCTAAGGTGTCCCAAGTAGGTCAATCTGGCGGCACATGCTGCCCGTGTTTATGTTGGTGATGGCTCCTCCGTTATCCACACCGTCATATATTGATCACAACCCCACGATTCGCACAGGTCTTGAAAAGTCCTTAAATTTGATGCCAGTCCTTGAAAAGTGCTTGAATTTGAGAAGTCCTAAAATTGTTTGAATTTTGAAGAAAACTGCTTGAATTTCTGATAAAAGTCCTTGAAAAGATATGGTCGAAATAAATGCAGTGTTCGAAAAGTAGGATAGCCCGACGCCCGGGGCTCCTCGAAATCCATTCCGGGCCTGTCTCATTTTGCAGACAATGAGCCTGTCAGGTCTGTCTAAAAAAAAGAAATCCCCAAAATCTTACTTGATCTCAAGATCATCAAGACAAAATACTCCCATGTGTATTGTGAACTGTGAAAACACTTGCAATAAAGTAACTAAAATGTGTTATACACACATTGAAACAATAAGAAGTTTGAATATTTTGCCTGGCTTCGTATCAGCAGTTTCTCACAACTGAGATCGACAATTATTGACATAAAACTACATTATCCTGAATGGTTGTGTTTTCTTTCCTCTTTGATAAGAAATACCATTTTTGTCATTCAAAACACATTAATGCATGAAAAAGTCGTAATTGATGGTATTTCGATTGAATGTTTGTGAAATTTTGGGCCGTAAAAATGCGGTGTCATAGAAGTTCATATGGTACAAAATTTCGGATATTTTTTTATTTTTTACATAATCGAATAAGAAAAAATGTCCTTTACAAATACGTGTTGGTGGAAAGAAAAAATATGTATAAATACAGATATAAATTATATTTCTATTCATTATTTAAGGTGTAAGGAGTTCCTGGAATCCTACAATTAAATGAATTCTAGTCTAGGCTCCTAATTCTTTAACTTGGAGAAAGTGGTGACAAAAAGAAAAATATAGCCAGAGGAGGCCCTGATAGTCTAATAAAACCTGATTAAAAATTTGGCTCCAAGTTTAGCTCCAGTTTCACCAAGTCGGCTTTGATTATTATCGTTTGGCAAAAGTTCTAGTACTCTCCTTTGCATCGGTAATAAATCACTATGTAATATTCTTTTCTAACATATTTGAAACAAAGTGGTAGCAAAAGAAAAATATAATCAGAGGAGGTTCTGAGTTTGACTAATACATATGTAACAAATGTGTGCTATAAAAGTGAATAAAGAAATATAAAAAGATCGGACAGGAAAGTAGCATTCAAGGAGGACAGTCAACCACAAAACACAGAAACAAACACGCAAACAGACAAACAAGAAGGCAAAAGTTATAATTGCAAACGACATCACAAACACAAAAGGGTTGAATACACATTTCCAATAAGAAAAAAATATTGGAGTCTCCCAGGACCTTTCCATTTTAAATCAGGGCCTGTCCATTTTAAATCGGGGCCTGTCCATTTTCAGAAGCAACAAGCCCTGGGCCTGTCTCTTAAAATAATTATCTGTGAGCACTGAAATGTCCATTTGAACTTCAAATTATTTAGTTATGGGGACTGGCAAAGGCTAATGATTATCCCAGACTTTTAAAATAAACAACTTGGTATCAAATGGAAATTAATTTAATATCCTCTATGTTTAAGGCTTTGTTGAGAATTAATACATAGAAGTATCTAATGTAAAATAAATAATAAATGTATTTTAATACATCATTTCAGCAACCATGGATGAAAAGTGGGATCCTAGAAAAGAGGATTTCGAAAACGAAAAGTTTAACTCGTACACTAAAGGGCCCGGCAAGAATCTAACAGCAAAGCGAGGCTATACAAAGTTAGTATTGCATGTTTCAGCAGCCAGTGAATGCAAGCAGTGTAACATTGTTTCAGCATCCAGTGCAGGACTTTTTTAACATGTTTAAGTGGGGCCGAAATTCGGCCTCTTCCAAATTGCAAACAACTCTTTATTTTCCCAATACTTGGTAAAAAAAATATCACAATCTTTTAAAAAGTGACTTTCCATAAGATGTTTGTTAAATTCCCTGCTAAATTCAATACCTGATTGATATTATACCTAAAGCATACATTTTAATAAAAGTTTACTAAAAAAACATTCCTCTAAATATTGAAAATCACCCTCTTTTTTTTCACAATTTTGAAAATCTCGCCTTTCTTTTCCCCCAAAAAACGTTTTCTGCAAAAAAGCCCTGCAGTGAATGCAAGTTGTGTTATTAATGACAAAATTTGTATGAAATAAAACGTAATAAATAAAGTAGTAATTGTACCTTGTTTTATAACAGAAGATACTTCGGTTTTTGTGTACATTATCGTATAATGGACAATGCTGTTGCTTTCTTCATTGTTTTATAATGGAAGGTGCTGCTGCTTTATTTACATTATTCTATAATGGAAGGTGTAGAGGCTTTCGTGTACATTATTTTATAATTGTAGGTGCAGATTGATTGAATTTGATTTTATAGTCGCACCAACAGCTAAGGCCATATGGCGACTTTCCAGCTTCCATTGGTGGAGGAAGACCCCAGGTGCCCCTCCGGGCAATTTTCATGCACGGGCGGGCACCTGGGTAGAACCACCGACGTTCCGCAAGCCAGCTGGATAGCTTCTTAACATGAAGAATCCTAGGCCCCTGAGGGATCGAAGCTACAGCGGTGAGGGGCAAGTGATTTCAAGTCAGAGACGTTAACCACTCGGCCACGGACGCCCCTGGAAGGTGCAGAGGCTTTCGTTTACATTATTTTATAATGGAAGGTGCAGAGGCTTTCGTATACATTATTTTATAATGGAAGGTGCAGAGGCTTTCGTGTACATTATGTTATAACGGAAGGTGCAGAGGTTTTGTGTACATTATTTTATAATGGAAGGTGCAGAGGCTTTCGTGTACATTATTTTATAATGGAAGGTGCAGAGGCTTTCGTGTACATTATTTTATAACGGAAGGTGCAGAGGCTTTCGTGTACATTATTTTATAATAGAAGGTGCAGAGGCTTTCGTGTACATTATTTTATAATGGGAGGTGCAGAGGTTTTGTGTACATTATTTATAACGGAAGGTGCCGAGGCTTTCTTGTACATTATTTTATAACGGAAGGTGAAGAGGCTTTCGTGTACATTATTTTATAATGGAAGGTGCAGAGGTTTTGTGTACAACTACATTATTTTATAATGAAATTATTTGATAACGGAAGGTGCAGAGGCTTTCGTGTACATTATTTTATAATGGAAGGTGCAGAGGTTTTGTGTACAACTACATTATTTTATAATGAAATTATTTGATAACGGAAGGTGCAGAGGCTTTCGTGTACATTATTTTATAATGGACAGTGCAGAGGCTTTCTTGTACATTTTTTTTATGATGGACAGTGCTGTGGCTGTCGTGTAGATTATTTTATAATGGACAGTGCTGTGGCTGTCGCGTAGATTATTTTACAAGGTGCTTTGAAGATAATTATTATGGGGCTGGCGTGTCTCAGTAGATAGCATGGTGTGGCGTGTCTCAGTAGATAGCATTATGTGGCGTGTCTCAGTAGATAGCATTGTGTGGCGTGTCAGTAGATAGCATGGTGTGGCATGACTCAGTAGATAGCATGGTGTGGCATGTCTCAGTAGATAGCATGGTGTGGCATGTCTCAGTAGATAGCATGGTGTGGCGTGTCTCAGAAGATAGCATTGTGTGGCATGTCTCAGTAGATAGCATTGTGTGGCATGTCTCAGTAGATAGCATGGTGTGGCATGACTCAGTAGATAGCATGGTGTGGCATGTCTCAGTAGATAGCATGGTGTGGCATGTCTCAGTAGATAGCATGGTGTGGCATGTCTCAGTGTGTGGCATGTCTCAGTAGATAGCATGGTGTGGCATGTCTCAGTAGATAGCATGGTGTGGCATGTCTCAGTAGATAGCATGGTGTGGTGTGTCTCAGTAGATAGCATTGTGTGGCGTGTCAGTAGATAGCATGGTGTGGCATGTCTCAGTAGATAGCATGGTGAGGCATGACTCAGTAGATAGCATGGTGTGGCGTATCTCAGTAGATAGCATTGTGTGGCGTGTCAGTAGATAGCATGGTGTGGCATGTCTCAGTAGATAGCATTGTGTGGCGTGTCAGTAGATAGCATGGTGTGGCATGTCTCAGTAGATAGCATTGTGTGGCGTGTCAGTAGATAGCATGGTGAGGCATGTCTCAGTAGATAGCATGGTGTGGCATGTCTCAGTAGATAGCATGGTGAGGCATGTCTCAGTAGATAGCATGGTGTGGCATGTCTCAGTAGATAGCATGGTGTGGCGTGTCTCAGTAGATAGCATGGTGTGGCGTGTCTCAGAAGATAGCATTGTGTGGCATGTCTCAGTAGATAGCATTGTGTGGCATGTCTCAGTAGATAGCATGGTGTGGCATGACTCAGTAGATAGCATGGTGTGGCGTATCTCAGTAGATAGCATGGTGTGGCATGTCCCAGTAGATAGCATGGTGTGGCATGTCTCAGTAGATAGCATGGTGTGGCATGTCTCAGTAGATAGCATGGTGTACTGGAAACTGGAGGAACCACGTTCAAACCTCACTAGTGCCACTGAGTTTCTTCGGTGTGTTCTTGCGAAAAACATTTTCCTTAGCCTCATCTTCGGATGGAGACATTTAAACTGGGCTGGTGCATAATTTATGAACAATTACATGCCATTACTCCGTGTTTATTGAATATTATAAACAACATTACTGATCATTACAAGTCCAAGTTACCTATTTAATTATAAATAGTATTGTTAATGAGTTTTATTATAAATGATCACAACTAGAATATGTAAATTATTGTAATAAAAGATTAAAAAAGATTAGATATTATTCAATTAATGTTTTATTTTGTTATAAATATTTTATGTTGACATACAGTTTTAAAATTAATGTATGATACCTTTTCTATCAACATGATTCTCTGCCATATAATTATTATTGATAATTTCTAAAAGCACCGCATTTTATTAATCAAAAGCGCCGCGTTTTAGAATACCCAAAAACCGGAAGTGAAACCTAATTATTTCCCCCTCAAATTATAACGCGAATTTATGATCATGTGTAAAATAAACACTACCATGTCTGTTTTAATGTTGATTTTATACCAGCAAATGTTACTTGTACTTTTGTACATCTAATTTTACATTGACATTCGAAGCGCAGAGTACCGTAATGTGCAGTCTTGTGGGAAACCGTACATCGCAACATCTCAAACATTATCTTGTTTCCGCAGTGGAAAAATAAAAACAAACATTTGTTTCGTTATCGTTTTGTTAAGGGTTTGTCTATTTCGGCCCAAAAGTACGTAGTTCACGGGACCAAAGCAAAATCTGCAGGGTAAAATCCTCGAACTTAAATGTTTGTGTTGAATGATTACCCTTTTTCCGTTTTTTGGACTGAATATTTTTGGTCGCCACATGGGCGCGTGAAGGTCAAATTTTGGTCGCCCAGACCATTTTTTACTCACCAATGGCGACTGGGCGAGTGCTAATTTGTGCACCCTGGAATCTATTCGTTAATAAGAGCCGCGCAGGTTTTGGGATGTAGTATATCTGCATGTTATCCCTTATTAGAAAAAACAATTAACATTCAGAAAGTCCAAATGGCTTTAAAGCTACAGAACTCTGCCGCACGTGGGTTCACTCCCTGGTGGAGGCATGTCTATACCTGCCATCATCCATAAGGATCAACGAGTAAACACTGTTTACCTGCCATCATCCTTAAGGATCAACCAATACACACTGTATACCTGCCATTATCCATAAGGATCAACCAATAAACACTGTATACCTGCCATCATCCTTAAGGATCAACCAATAAACACTGTATACCTGCAATCATCCTTAAGGATCAATCAATAAACACTATACCTGCCATCATCCATAAGGATGAATCAATAAACATTGTATACCTGCCATCATCCATAAGGATCAATCAATAAATACTGTAAACCTGCCATCATCCATCAGGATCAATCAATAAACACTATACCTGCCATCATCCATAAGGATCAATCAATAAACACTGTATATCTGCCATCATCCATAAAGATCAATCAATAAACACTGTATACCTACCATCATCCATAAGGATCAACCAATAAACACTGTATACCTGCCATCTTCCATAAGGATCAACCAATAAACACTGTATACCTGCCATCATCCATAAGGATCAATCAATAAACACTGTATACCTGCCATTATCCATAAGGATCAACCAATAAACACTGTATACCTGCCATCATCCATAAGGATCAACCAATAAACACTGTATACCTGCCATTATCCATAAGGATCAACCAATAAACACTGTATTCCTGCCATCATCCATAAGGATCAATCAATAAACACTGTATATCTGCCAGCATCCATAAGGATCAATCAATAAACACTGTATACCTGCCATCATCCATAAGGATCAATCTTATTAATAAACACTGTATATCTGCCATCATCCATAAAGATCAATAAATAAACATTGTATACCTGCCATCATCCATAAGGATAAATCAATAAACACTATACCTGATATCATCCATAAGGATCAATCAATAAAACTGTATACCTGCCTTCATCCATAAGGATCAATCAATAAACACTGTATACCTGCCATCATCCATGAGGATCAATCAATAAACACTATACCTGCCATCATCCATAATGATCAACCAGTAAACACTGTATAACTGCCATCTTCCATAAGGATCAACCAATAAACACTATACCTGCCATCATCCATAAGGATCATCCAATAAACACTGTATACCTGCCATATTCCATAAGGATCAACCAATGAACACTGTATACCTGCCATCATCCATAAGGATCAACCAATAAACACTGTATACCTGCCATTATCCATAAGGATCAACCAATAAACACTGTATACCTGCCATCATCCATAAGGATCAATCAATACTCACTATACCTGATCCATAAGGATCAATCAATAAACACTATACCTGCCATCATCCATAAGGATCAACCAGTAAACACTGTATACCTGCCATCATCCATAAGGATCAATCAATAAACACTGTATACCTGCCATCATCCATAAGGATCAATCAATAAACACTGTATACCTGCCATCATCCTTAAGGATCAATCAGTAAACACTGTATACCTGCCATCATCCTTAAGGATCAATCAGTAAACACTGTATATCTGCCAGCATCCATAAGGATCAATCACTAAAGACTTGATTCATTTGTAACTTAAGGCAAAAGTCACTCGGAATTTACCCTTTCGGAAGTTCAGCTTGTCTGAACATACGTCAATGAGTGCAATGATATAGGCCAGATTATCTTAATATTTTTCTAATATTTTCAGTGAAGGTCAGAAGCAAGTGCAACTTTATGTTCGGGGCATTCCATTGGAGATAGACGAGGTAGTGTACAGTGATTTTCTTAAACTTCTAACAAACAAATCTATAGACTTAGTTACTGTTAAAGTATGTCCTTATAATTATCCAATAATTATTTTCTATTGATTGGGCGCTCTGGGATGAAGGTCTAACACAGTTGGTATTTAAGATGTTTATTGTACGGCTGCATATATTCAAGTGAGGTAAAACAAAGCATGCAATAGTATATAGTAAAACGCTATGGAAATGTTCAGGATAGATAACTATGTATACGAAGTATATACTATGACTACAATGGTTAATTCCCATAATGTAACAGTTACATGGTAGGCAAATTTGATTTTACTTCTTAATACAAAATTATGTCGGAGATTGCTGCTACAAATCTAGAGTTACATGGTAGGTGGATTGGAATTAGCTTCATACACATGTGTGGTCAAGATTGTTGCACTAAACAGGAAGACAGATTTACATGTACATGGTGGACAATTTGGAGGTTGGACAATTTGGATCAACATTTTATGTCAAAGCTTGATGCACAAAATAACGATTCACAAGGTAGTCAAATTAGAATAAATTTCACACAAATGTGCATGTATCAAATCTAGTTTTACATTTTAGGTAAATTTAAATTAACTTCTTACAGAATCACATTCTGTTATTAGAACAGCAGAGCTTGTACTTCTAATGAAAATACCCATCGAAAATCCGTTCATTTACTTTATAGAAATGCAGCAGTGCAGTCAATTCAATTACACCACTCAGACTTTTGTTAGTATGTTATTTCGCAGTATAAATATATCTTAAACACTGCCTATGTTGTAATCACTTATGCCCTGATATTGTAGGATGGACTTAGAAACCTGTTTTCAAGAGCTGGGAATGTCATTCGAGCAAAGAAAATGATTTCAAAAACCCCTGATAGAGGTGACACATTTGGGTAAGTATATTTTGGTCTCTTCTGATTACAGAGTATTTTTTTGCAATAGTCTCTGCTAGTCATAAATGACTGACTAGCAGAGACTATTGCATGTATGTTGTCCAGAGTCTGTTTGCTTGTATTTGTGAACATAGCTTGTCATAATCCTCTTGTCATTATTTTATAAATCAACAGAGGAACATTTCTTGTTAGTCCTCGATTAATTCAAGATGTGCTGCATGGCTTCATACAGGCTCAGATAGAAATGGTCCCTTTTGATATTTTCAATGATCCTAATAAATGTTATAAAAAAAAAATGTCCTGTTCGGTGACACTATAGTCATTCTCAAATACAAATCTAAAAAAGACAGCTTTCTGTGCACACATTTTTTGTGCAGAGTTTTTGAATTAAAACGCTATATGCAGGGATCACATTCTCTTGCGTCAGTCCGTTCCTCTTTGTTTGACATCATAAAAACTTAACATTCGTTACAGCTTTTTCATTTCCTCACCCAGTGGAAGTTATCCTAGCCCGGTGCAGGATAGGGCATACACGTTATACTCATTCATATTTATTACAAGGTGAGCAATTACCAGAATGTATACCCTGCTTTGCACCGTTAACGGTCAAACACATCTTATTGGAATGTGTAGACTTTGATCCTATGCGTCAAAGGTACTACAATGTTGATACTATGAAAGAGTTATTTGATACTGTAGATTTTAGTCTTGTTTTAGATTTCCTAAAAGAGATCAGACTATATAAATCATTATAATGTGTTTTTATATATATTTACTTGTTTATATACCCGTTGACTAGCATTCGTTGATTTACATACATAGTTTATATTACACCTTATCATCCCTTATTTTTTAATAGTTTTATCTTTATATATTTACATTAATTTTTAATTAATACTTCATTTCTTCATTTTTCATAAATTTTTGCGCACAATATGACCTATTTATGTGTCGACGTGCCGTAAAACACCATTCATTCATTCTTTTCCTCATCAAACTTTAGTTTCGATATATACACTTGTTGAAATTAATCACTTGACCTTGCCAGTATGGAAAGATCAGGGTCATGGTCAAATTCTGGGTTCATTTTTTTGGTCAGACACATTTTTCGCTTTGATACTCTCCGCTGTAGGATCTGAAAACACTGCCTTGGAGGTCACGTCAGATCGACCTTTCATCTAATCAATATTCATGAGAAGATCAACTAAATTCAACCAATGAAATCGCGTGTATCATATGAACTTCAGATGATGTTTGAGTGATCTGAACAAAAGAAAATCCATAAAAAACACATATATATCCGAAAAAAGATAAAGATGCCGTGTGTTAATGCTGTGTATTGCACGATAAATTCAAAGAAATGCACTAAATAGCATGTTTTACATTGAGCATACGAAGAAAATAACAGCCAAGTGTTTTGAAAATATATATTCTACCGAGATTATTACGACATTAATTTCTAAATAGTATGTCGTAGTGCGTCGAGCCCACTTAGCTCAGTTGATAGCGAAGTCGGCTATTGCGACATTCTGCGAATGTAATTTTAAATGGTACATTTTTTATGTACCGCTATTGAATTCCGACGAACAATCTTATTGTTTTTTGTTGTTTTTATATCACCTGAGCCGAAGGCTCAAGTTGATCTATTGGGATCACTCTTCGTCCGTCGTTAACGTTTGCTTCAAACGACTTCTCCTCAGAAACTGCTTGGCCAATTTTGACCACACTTCACATGGATGATCCTAATTTAATCCAAGATGGCCACCATAGAAAAGTCTTTCAATTACTTCTTGTACACTGGGAAGCTATTTAAAGGCCGTGGGTTCAAATCCCAATGGATTTTTTTTATTTATTGTTCCCTGTTTTTCTGTTGTTTAATTTGTCTAAAGTTGGTACAGTATATACAGATTTTGCATGTTTTACATAGGCTTATATAGGGAAAACTGAAAAAATCTTTTCTGAAATCACAAGAGCCAGAGGTTTAATGTTTTGCGTTTGCTATAGACTTATGGTCCTCTACCAAGTTTGTACCAATGGTGACCCATGGGTCACATTTGGTACCTCCCCAGGGGTCAGATGTTTTACATAGACTTGTATAGGGAAATATTTAAAAAATATTCTTCTGAAACTGCAAGAGCCAGTTGTTTAATATTTTGCATTTACTATAAGCTTATGGTCCTCTACCAAGCTTGTTCAAATGGTGATCCAGGGGTCACATTTGGCCCGCCCCAGGGATCACATGTTTTACATAGACTTATATAGGGATAATCTTCAAAATGTCGTCTTCTCAGAAACAGCTTGATCAATTTTGACCAAACTTCACATGGATGATCCTTTGATGAATGTTTTTCAAATTTGATAAAATAAGTTAAACGTGACATCCAAGATGGCCACATAGAAAAATCTTTGAATTATTTCTTGTATACTGTGAAGCTAGAGCTTTGGATGTGTTTTTTTCTTTTCTTATTTTTTCTAAAGTTTGTATATTAAGATTTTGCATATTTTAAATCTAGACTTATATAGGGAAAACTTAGAAAACTTAAAAAATCTTCTTTTAAATTGTTAACATGAAGTTATGGGTTTAAATTTCAGTTGAGTGTGTTGTTGTCTATTGCACTTGTAAAAAGGTATTGAAAGGGAATTAATAATGAAACCCCTTGATATAAGAGCCATTTCAGCTTGTAGAGCATCCACATGCCCTCTTCCTCTCTTGTTCTTTATTATTATTAATGATCGACTTATCAAGTTTGCTCATTTGAAGTCCCTGGGGTCAAAGATGGCTGCAACCCCTGGGTCCAAAGTTTGTATGAAGAGATTTTGCATGTTTTTACATAGACTTACATAAGGAAATAGTCTTACATTAGGAAAGACTTAAAAACATCTTCAATCAGCATTTGCGAGAGGACAACTTTTTCATCATTGCAACGATCCTCAGGTGATCGATTTAGGGCCATTTGGCCCTCTTGTTTCAGTAAATATTCAATAATGATTGGTGTGTTATGTTTGTCAAAGCAATTATTTTGTGTTTTATAAGCTAAAAGTTACGGGCATTGTCTTTTTCAATACCGAATGTAGACTGTACAAAGTGTTTGACTGAAACGCGACATGCGCAGTTAAACAGTATATACCGAGCAATTTTGAAGGCTGAAATTTGATTGGCTTATTGTAAGGTCAATCTGGCGTGACCTCCAATGCATTGTTGTCAGATCCTTAGTAGTGTAGAGTATCGTAGCGTGATAAAGGGTCTGATTTTAATGAGATTGTGCCACCACTTGAGTAGCGCCTGAAACAATACAGGGAGGATGATGATGAAGACCTTTAAACATAACAAAATGAACTTGAATTGGGGGAACTTAACCCCTCTGCCTGGATAAGCCGTGTTTTGTAATACATTTTATCATGCAGATATGCACTTTTCTGCCTAATAAAGGGGTGACCTATTAAATTTTGCTTTATAAGGCAATGTCCAATAGAGCAAATCGATGCGGAATCCCTCGGCGTTTATTGTACGTAACGTTATCTGACGTCATGCACGTAACGTTGCCTGACATCATAAAACAAACAAAAAACAACAACATGGCGGCGTCCTCGATAAGCGTTTTATTCTGAAAAATAGGTAATAATAGTAATTCATACAAAAAATGTGGATAATGTAAATGATAAATAGAATATTATGTCAGTGCCTTTTACTATCAAGTTTATTAGCCTCGCCTATAATAAGATAGTAAAAGGCACTGACATAATATTCTCTATATAATTGCCATTATTTTGAATCCGGTTTCAATCATAAATTTGAGTTAAAAAGAAGTTCTTATATTAACAGGTTTGTCACTATGGCGACAATTACTGATGCAGAGAAGGCTATTCGAGAGCTGGACAACTTCAGGATTGAGAGGTTCACAATGAGAGTGCAAGTTGCCATGAGCGACGAGGAGAAGAAGAGGAAACAGTTGGAGAGAGAGGTGAGAACTTTGTATCACTTGGGTCAACTGCGATGAGATGTGAGATGTGTAATGGTAGAGTGTTCGCCTCACCTGTGGGAGATTGTGGATGTAATGGTAGTGTTCACCTCACCTGTGGGAGGTTGTGGGTGTAATGGTAGTGTTCGCCTCAACTGTGTAAGGTTGTGGGTGTTATGGGTTCGCCTCACCTGTGGGAGGTTGTGGGTGTAATGGTAGTGTTCGCCTCACCTGTGGAAGGTTGTGGGTGTAATGGTAGAGTGTTTGCCTCACCTGTGGGAGGTTGTGTGTGTAATGGTAGTGTTCACCTTACTTGTGTGAGGTTGTGCGTGTAATGGTAATGTTCACCTTACCTGAGTGAGGTTGTGGGTGTAATGGTTAACCTCACCTGTGGGAGGTTGTGGGTGTAATGGTGGTGTTCACATCACTTGTGGGTGTAATGGTAGTGTTCGCCTCACCTGTGTGAGGTTGTGGGTGTAATGGTTAACCTCACCTGTGGAAGGTTTTGGGTATAATGGTATTATTCTGGCTCATGAGAAAAACAAGACAATAGAAATAATAAAAAGACAAGAAATAGTCAAATATAATATAAAATACTAAATATAACATGGAAGTGACTAGGGCATAATCTAAGACACAACGAAAATCTTATATACTATGTAAATTATTAAGATGTTGATTCTTTACTTTGCGATGAACAAATAAGTACCTACGACTGGACAATGTTTTTTCTAATTCTAATCCTCTAACCGCGAATATTTTGGATCAAACATATCCTAATGACGTTTGAATGGTCATGAGAATTTCGCACCTTCGGCGTTTAATTAATGTCCCGAGTAAGCGGAATACGATTACGCTCGCTCATAGACATCAAAGGAGACTCAATTGGACACACGTCCAGCTAACTTTGCTTCAATTTCTCACCTTCGACGTTTAATTGATGTCCCGAGTCAGCAGACTAATTCGGTTACGTTCGCTCGTGGACATCAAAAAAGACTCAATTGGACACACATTTAGCTAATTAATACAGAATGCAGCACAATATTTCATATACGGGGAGATTTTACCAAGCTAGCAGTCGCTGTCTATACATCGACTGAGTTACACGTACATTTTCAGCTCTGAAAATACCGTATAACTCGATCTTTATTTGTTTTCGTTGGTTAAATTAAAGGCTTTATAAGACGAACTAGACGGTATCAACCCGATCTGATCTTATATCTGGACTAAACCAGACTCTTAACGGCATTAAGCCGGAGAGTGCCTTTGAGTGTATTCTTCAATACATACACTCATAAACATATAACTAAGACAATGCAGACGGTATCAACCCGATCTGGTCTTACCCCTGGATACTCTCTATTCTCTTTGGTCAAAATTGATGGCTGAATAAGACAACCTAGACGGTATCAACCCGATCTGATCTTATTTCTGGACTCAACCAGACTCTTAACGGCATCACGCCGTAGAGTGCCTTTGAGTGTATTCTCCAATACATACACTCATAAACATTAACTGTAAGACAATATAGACGGTATCAACCCGTTCTAGTCTTACCCATGTATACTTAAAGTATACTCATCTATACAAAAAGTGGAGACACCAAAAGAAATAGACAATATATAAGACACATATAGATTGCCTTACTTTACTAACATAAATCGCAAGCTGAGGATTTGGAGATCCGTACTATAGACATCGTATCCCCTCGGAACGGGATATCAGTTTGCATGTCAGTGCATACACGACCTTACAGTGTAACACACGATCGTACACGCTACATACAGTTGCTGCCACGCGGATTACGACTTTTTCGCAGCATCCCCGCGGCCGTTTGTTAATCAAAGTCACAAATCCCCTCGATCGTACCACGGATTGTCACCCGAAATATCGCGGGGATTCCCCGCGACTGTAAAAATCGCCGCGATTGCAAAATCCAGTCTCGAAAGAAAGAAATCACTGCGGTTCTCCGTGATAGATTCGCGGGGGAAATTAGAGCAGGGATCAATGAAAAATGTAATAAAAATGATAAATACAATGAACAATTTTGGAAGCAATACGTATTTCAAACTTTTAATGCATTTAATAACGTGTGTTTTTCGTTTTTGTTGTCCAAAAGTCGCATTTCTCTTCACCGGACATAAATTGGCTACCCACAATCCTTTGCGATGTGTGTACCTATAAACAAGGCGGCACTAATAACGGGTTTATGACCCGGAATTCTTTACAATTTTTCAGATTATATCTGCCTAAAGAACCCATCGATGTATTAATAACCAACAGCAGAATAGTAAAATATGTTAGAATAACGATTAATTAAACATATAATTCTAATTTCCAGTATAAGAATTACTATTTGAATTTTATGTTCAGTCACCGCGAAGTCGGTAATAGGAACCGCCATATAACTATCGTGACCCAGTATACATTATCCGGGCATTTGAATTTTCCGAAAACAAAAATAAAATTGTCTTCTGCTTCGGGTTTTTAATAGTTATTGAATAATAATGCATTAAATTGACTGTACAATTGTACATAGATACTGAAGATAAATCGCGGCGATGGCCTGCGATTTCACACCAGGTAAAGGGGTGTGCGAATCAAAACAGATCACGGCGAATCGCGGTGATTGTGTCGCGGTGGAAAAAATGTATTATCCCCGCGGATCGCGGGGACAAATCAGTGTGTCCGCAGTGAGATAAAATCGCCGCGATGAGTGGGATTAGTCGTAATCCGCGTGGCAGCAACTGTAGATAAGTAGTAATACACGATATAATGAACTACATGCTAAAGGGTATATCTCACTGTTAAAGGTACTATATAAACTTGCCAGACTACGGAACATACCGTAATAACTGCCGAAAATAAGTGATATCCCTATATACCAGTACCACAGCGAGTGCCAACTGTGAACTAGACGGTCCGATATATTTTGAAATATTCAAAATAAGGGATTCTCCTACACAACATACTAAGACAATAAGCATATTGTCATTGATAATACAAATAATTTAGGATTTCATTGCAACTGAAGAAGACCTTTTTAGGTCGAAAGCGCTATTGCAAATCGGGATATTGTCTTCCCGAGTGAAATCATACAAGATACATAATACACACGTCTCCTAAATATCTCTAGGTATTTTGCTTTATTTTTAATTTTTAAAAGAAACGGCGCCACAGTAGGCGTGTGTATGACCTCATAATATTATCAAATATTACACAAGATACGTTTAAACAAATTAACGTATATAAAAAACACACTACTGTATACTATATATACTCTATATAGGAACTGGTTAACTATATACAGCAATTGTGTAGACTGGTTAATACACAGTTCATGACAAAAATATATAATATGCAACAAAACAGTAGCAAACGGAAAAAAACGCCGGGGATAAGAAAAAAAACCCGTGGCTAGTGTACTAACTGGGCATGTCACTACCACAAGACAGTTTGAAACCGCTACTATGGTCAGACACCCGGAACCCCAACTTAAAACTTGTTCACCTCACCTGTGGGAGGTTGTGAGTTATGGTAGAATGTTCACCTCACCTGTGGGAGGTTCTGGGTGTGATGGGAGTGTTCACCTCACTTGTGGGTGTAATGGTAGTGTTCGCCTCGCCTGTGTGAGGTTGTGGGTGTAATAGTTAACCTCATATGTGGAAGGTTGTGGGTATAATGGTAGTGTTCACCGCACCAGTGGGAGGTTGTGAGTGTTATGGTAGTGTTCGCCTCACATGTGGGAGGTTGTG
The DNA here is from genome assembly GCA_037043455.1 of Cyrtodaria siliqua. NCBI lineage: Eukaryota > Metazoa > Mollusca > Bivalvia > Adapedonta > Hiatellidae > Cyrtodaria > Cyrtodaria siliqua. The sequence continues at coordinate 35,623 of JAWPHD010006470.1, forward strand.
GGTGTAATGGTAGAGTGTTCGCCTCACCTGCGGAAGGTTGTGGGTGTAATGGTAGAGTGTTCGCCTCACCTGTGGGAGGTTGTGGGTGAAATGGTAGCATGTTTGCCTCACCTGTGGGAGGTTGTGGGTGTAATGGTAGAGTGTTCAACTCACCTGTGGGAGGTTGTGGGGTGTAATGGTAGAGTGTTCATTTGTGGGAGGTTGTGGGTGTAATGGTAGAGTGTTCGCCTCACCTGTGGGACATTGTGGGTGTAATGTTAGCGTCGCCTCACCTGTGGGAGGTTGTGGGTGTAATGGTAGTGTTCACCTCACCTGTGGGTGTAATGGTAGAGTGTTCGCCTCACCTCTGGGTGTAATGGTAGAGTGTTCAGCTCACCTGCGGGAGGTTGTGGATGTAATGATAGAGTGTCAGGGGTCGAATTTCACAAATTTAGCCACTAGCTTAAAATATCCAGTGACTAAAAAATCTACTAGCTAAAATCGCTTCTCACTAGCATTTTTATTCAAGTAATAACGGGATGTAAATTCTGTTTCAAAATAGTGTTTTAGTATATGTAATACGTTTATTATGTGATAACTGACTGTATACTAGACTGTCACTGTACACTCACTGTTTACTGCACTGTTTCATTTGTTTGTTATAGGGCGAGGATCAGGTAAATGGAAATATTACGGGCGTCACGCAAGGTTTTTTTAAAGGTCATTAAATTGCATTAAATAATGGTTTGCTATGAAGTTTAATGTCCAATAATTTGATGATTATCAATTAAAAGATAAATTTTGCACCTATTTAAGAGATTTATGACTTTGAAGTTGGAGGGGTAGAATGTGACGGACGTAACATTGACATATTTCAAACCAATATTTTTGTCATTGTTGCAAAGAGAATGATTTCTTTTGATATTTGTTAGAAGTAATAAGTCTATAATGCATATATAACTATTTTGTCAGAAAAGAAACAAATAATGTAAAGTGATCTATAGAGCAATTTTAAGAGCGTGATGGACGTAACTCCAAAATGTGAACCTGAACAATATTTTCACTTCACATTCAATACAAAAAATATAACATACTATCAACTTTCTCTGCATAAAGTTGAAGAGTAAAAGGAACACAGTATTATTTACTTGTTTAAATAGTAAGATCTTAGACCCTTTACTCAAATTTATCTTCTTTTCTGTGTGGACGTAACTTTTGACATTATGACATGCCAATTTTGGTTGGACGTAACAAGTTGACCTTTTTTTCAGCAGACTTTTTTAATCAAGTTAACCATACAACACATCATGCAGCTATGATGCCATCCACATATAACGATAGCTGTTTTAATGACATGAAGTCATTTAATAAAAAATAATAACAAGAAATAAAATTAATTCAACTAGAGATATCATAATTCTTAAAAAAAATTATTGATTGGTCTATAGATATTGATAGATCTATTTCTTCAAGTTCAAAACAATTCACAAAATTTGCAATATTTTTTCTGAATTCTGGTCCAATGGTTCACTTCCACTAAAGATCTGAAAAGAAAAAAAAAGAGTTTAATATTACTTTTCAAATGTGACAAGTTGTTATTAAAATGAGTTGAGGGATGAAAAATGTTCATTCTAACATGACGTTGTTTTCCTTGCCTATAGAGAGCGAAGAAAATAACCGTTGATTATTCGTCAATAACCAATGGAAAACATTTATTTCCCTTTGTTAAGGTGGTGGGTCATGTTAGAATCGAAATGAACTATCAAAAAACGTGGTTTATTAGCGAATAAACAATGGTTTGTCATTCTGATTAACCACTAAGGCCTACGACCTTTGTGGTTAATTCCTGTGCATCAGAACTCCAAACCATTGTTTATTTGCCAATAAACCATGGTTTTTGATAGTTTATTTCATAATTTACTTATGGGAATTCTATCCTGTTGTTTCACTATGTGTGACACTAACTACTAACACTACACCATGGTGCAAATAGATATATAGCCTTTCTAGAAAATAAAAAACAGTAAACGTTGGAAAAAGGAGCAGCCAGCAGTTTTAAGGTTTCTGATCCACAATTGGACTCGAGGAACGACTTTTGATACCTGTAGTATACCTTAATAAGTATTCTGATTTGAACTAGATATAAAAATAAAACGACTTTTTCCATCTATAGTTAAACTTTGTTTATGTTATTTATTTGTTTGAACACCCATTCCCCCCGCCACTGGACAGCGAGTCAGTCGACTACTACCATTTTTAAAGTCTTCCCGTTCGGGAATAAAAACTGCGACTTACCGCTCAGTAGGCATTATGTTATGTATACCGTATTGAATTAGCTTGAACTTTGTAATTATAATGTACATAACAAACCATTAAAGTTGTAGTAGATCCTGGATCCCTTCAATGACAGGTCAGGAGGCTCGAGTACACCAATAACATCATCTGATATGGTGTCATGCGTTATGGTCCCCTCAACCCATCCACATCTGGTCTTTTGGAAAAAACAGACTTTGGGCCATGCATCCACCTGTTTAAAATATAATTTGCCACAAATATTACAAAAATGTTATAATTATATTTGATAATGCCATTTTAAGTTTGATCTTAGGACACAAGTGTTCCATGTCAGTCTAACCATGTCGGTAAGCACTAATACTTTTACGTTGTCAATATCTTTTTTTTAACCTTTCTATATAAATTTATAGATCTCTCAATGAAATGGTAAATAAACTGCTTTGTAAAATAAGGTATTGTATGGTGAGTGAGTATACATATCTATATCTAACAGTGATTTTCTGGCAATCTTGAGCTCTTTAGTTTCCCTTGCTTTTACCTGGATAGCCTCCCCATTGACATGTATAATTTGTCAAAGTGAGCGACTATTCTATTTTTCTGTTCAAGTTCAATTAATGATGTGCCAAAGGGTTATCAACTCTCTATATTGCTGAAATCATAAAGCTAAAAGAACAAAAGCAAACAAAGGCAAAAAAAACCTCATTTGATTAGCCCTTCCTGTAGCCATCCATGCAGGGATAGCGAGTTCGAATCCTGGCTCTGTCAACTTTCAATGCGACAGCCGTCATTCATCTTCAACCAATGGACTATGTCTATGTGGAAAAGCAGCAAGTTTCATTGAAAGATTGTTGTGTACTGGTATGAGAAAACCAGGAAACACATGGGTAGGTGAACTGGCCACCGTGATATGAGTGAAAAAATGTCGAAAACACTGTAAAACAACATTCAATCAATCCTGTGGTCATAATAGACTGAACACAGGGTAGTACTTAGGTAGAGGCCAAAATATTTGGAAATGTAACAATTAACAACAAATTTTAACTTAAAAAAACCCCCAAAAGCTTTAAAAATGTAGGGAGCCAATTCATCAATCTTTTAAGCCTATATTTTCAATTGTTTTATATGAATTTACAAGTTGTTTGTCCAAAATGTAATGGTTATCATCTCAAATTTACAATAAATTAAAACTGTTGTCAGTTAATTCATATAATTTAGTTTTAAAATAAGCAAATTCAAAAGACTGATGAATTACGACCTAACAAGAGTAAGAACTAAACTTACAACAGCCGGATAAATCTCTTTTCCATGGGCTATTCTTAAGAATTGCCCAGTATTATAACTACAGGAATACAAATTAATTTCATTAAAATCTAATTTAAATAGTACTTAACCCTTTCCCTCATATAGACGCTTTCTGACGCCTCTGCAGCGGACGGCTTTTTGAAAACATAGTGACAAAAGAAGAAATTGCTCAAAACGAGCAATTTCTTCTTTTGCCACAATGTTTTCCACTTTTAGTCATAGGTTATCCATTCAATTAAAGAGATTTTCTATTTTTTGACAAAATATGTTCAAAGTCGTCTGCTCCAGAATTGTCGTATGAGGGAAAGGGTTAAGAAGCTATTATTGATTAATCGTATACATGCATTTCTGACGCATAACAACAATCTATATACATAGATGTGATGGAAGAAATTAAAGTTTGTTACCGTAAGGAAGTCCTCATGCTTAGGCCGATTATTTTAAACAAGTTTATAAAATTTATTTTACATCAAAGCAATTTCTTCTTTTGTCTCTATGTTTTCAAAAAGCTGATGTATGCCTCCTGGAGACAAGACCAGTACTCACGCTGTTTGTGTGAAAAAATCCAAAAGGCAGAATCCGCTCACCACAGGATTCGAACCTGACACTGCATCACTGTCTTCCAAGTGGTTATAAATTTACAAGAATCAAATAAATTTATAATCAATAAATACAAAATCTATCAATTGAAATAAAATATGAAAAATAAAAATAATAAAGCTTATTTAATATATATACCTTGACCCAGACGTCTTCCTTGGAGTATTGTGTTGTCCTCCCTCCACCTGTGTCTGTGGTTCAATATCCCCCATCTGCTCTGTATGGGCCTCACTGTCCTCGTTCTCGTTTTGTTCTGCCTCAGTCCCCTCTATCACTATGTGTTGCCCTGTTATCATCAGGATTTCTTCCTGTTTCTCCTCTTGTTGTGTCTGTGGTTCAATATCCCCCATCTGCTCTGTATGGGCCTCAATGTTCTCGTTTTGTTCTGCCTCAGTCCCCTCTATCACTATTTGTTGCCCTGTTATCTTCAGGATTTCTTCCCGTTTCTCCTCTTGTTGTGTCTGTGGTTCAATATCCCCCATCTGCTCTGTATGGGCCTCACTGATCTCGTTTTGTTCTGCCTCGGTCCCCTCTATCACTATTTGTTGCCCAGTTATCATCAGGATTTCTTCCTGTTTCTCCTCTTGTTGTGTCTGTGGTTCAATATCCCCCATCTGCTCTGTATGGGCCTCACTGATCTCGTTTTGTTCTGCCTCAGTCCCCTCTATCACTATTTGTTGCCCAGTTATCATCAGGATTTCTTCCTGTTTCTCCTCTTGTTGTGTCTGTGGTTCAATATCCCCCATCTGCTCTGTATGGGCCTCACTGTTCTCGTTTTGTTCTGTCTCAGTCCCAACTATTACTATTTGTTGCCCTGTTATCATCAAGATTTCTTCCAAAGTAGTGTCTGGAACCTTTAAAAAAAAATTATTTTTTATAAAATTGGATCTTTCAAATTTCACCATATTCTGTTTAACAAACTTAACAAATGTGTACTGGTGTGAGAAAACCAGGAAACACTAAGGTGAACTGGCCGCTGTGATATTACTGAACAAGAAACCGCTGAAGACAGTAAGGCCGGATTGTCGGCAATTTGACCTTGAAAATCGACAAACCAAGGTCAAGGTCAAAGTACCCATAGAAATCAATAGAACTTGTTACTGGTTACCTTCAGGCAAAGTTTTAAGTTTGTAACCCTTTCCAGTGCTGAGATTTTGCCTCAACCTGAAATTTTAACCAAATTGCCTAACCTGAAACTTTAACCAAAATGTTGACGGACAGACAGACAGACAGACAGACATCGCCAATCTATAGACCGGAATTGCTAGAGCAATCCGGCCAAAAATTGTTGAAAACGGTGTTTAATCCAATCACTCAACTTTACACATCTATTCATGCAATTTAAAAAAGAGTTGCATTAAAAAAGTAAAGATTTATTTTCAATGTTAACTTCAGACATAACATATCAATTGACCAGTTATCAGTTGTAGTATCAAGTCGTTTAAGAAGACATTTACTGGGTTTAGGGGCAACATTATGTATACTGCTCAAAATCCACTTTTCATCCAACAATAGTTATAATCTTTGGGCTTATTTATAACATAATTTATTGAATAAACATTGCCTTCATAACCAGTTATTAATGGTATATAGTAAATTACAAGCACCTTAAAAAGAGCTGTATCCTGATTATCACCACTGTCTTTGTATGAAATGATAGGGGACTTTTCAGCATCATCTTCCTGGAAAAATTGGTAAGCATTAATTTAATTTTGACCTTTCCCTCATATAGATGCTTTCTGACAGGGGTTCTCTGCAGCAGACGACTTTTGAAAAAATTGTGATAAAAGGCAAAAATGTTCAAAACAAGCAATTTCTCCTTTTATCATGTGCAATGTTTTCTTTTAACTGTATTCAATGATTACACTTTCAATTATGAAGAATTTTCATATTCTTGCCAAGATTTTTTCAAATTGTCTTTTAAATAATACAAAACCTTATTAAAAGATCAGGAATATTGTAAGTAAGCGAGTTTAATCAAAACAAAAGATTGATTGATTGATTTAGGGTTTAACGCAGTTTTTAACATTTTCTCAGTCATATCACGGCGGCCAGTTCACCTACTCATGTATTTCCTGGTTTTCTAACACCAGTACTCAACACAACAATCTTCCCAAGCAACTGGCTGCTTTTCCACATAGACTTAGCCCATTGGTGGAAGACGAATGACGCATGTCGCATTGACTTTTGTCAAACGTCGGAAAGAAAGTTGGCCGAGCCGGGATTCAAACTCAAAACCCCTGGATTGACAGCCCGCGTAGCTACCGACTGAGCTACTGAGGCTCGGCTCAGAACAAAAGAAAGAGTAGTAAATGATGGTAATGTCAGATTCTTCAATTGCTTATTTTAAAGCCGATAACATTTCTTGCTCTATTATAATCATGGATACATCATACACCTGAAACCTATTTTAATTTGATAAGTTTTTAAAAGATTCCAAAAATTACCTGGAGGGATTCACATATTGCACTGAGACCAGAGATGTGACCAATATCTTCTAAATCACTGAACTCTTCATTTTCTTTCTGAGATGGATTTTCTGTGCTGTTCTCCTGGTCTGAGCTTTGGCTGTTCTCCTGGTCTGAGCTTTGGCTGTTCTCCTGGTCAGAGCTTTGGCTGTTCTCCTGGTCAGAGCTTTGGCTGTTCTCCTGGTCAGAACTGCTATCATGACTTTGTCTGCGGCCCCTTCCTCCCCTAGTCCTCACCCCTACGCCTCTTCGTCTGGCAACATTTGTACCACGCCCACCTCTTCCTCCCCTAGTTCTCAGCCCTACGCCTCTTGGTCTTACTTCATTTGTACCACGCCCACCTCTTCCTCCCCTAGTCCTCACCCCTACGCCTCTTGGTCTTGCTTCATTGGTACCACGCCCACCTCTTCCACCCCTAGTCCTCCTTAAATGAAAGTAATCAATTGTTTCATGGTGTTAACCATTTCCCACCTGCAGACGCATTTTGAGGCAATAACGGCAGACAACTTTTGAAAACATTGTGGCCAAAGGTGAAATTGCTTATGATGAGCAATTTCTCCTTTGGCCACAATGTTTTCAACTTTATTTAACAATTAAGCTACTTTTTATATGAAAAAAGGTTAGTTAATGTGTTTTATCCATAAATTTACCTACAAACTTACCCAACAGTTTCCAGGTCTTGCGTTTTCCAGTGATCTACATATGCTGAATTTAAACAACCATCTTCTTCATTCATACATGGCATACAGAAGCAGGAGAGATTCCTTGTCGAAATTTGGTCTTTCTGGATTGTTTTGATGCATTGTAATTTCCTTGTGCCTACTAGGGTTTTCTTGTTTGACCTTTCAGGTCTGTTTCGGTCGATATCGTTAACTAGAAATAGTGTTCTTTTTGAATGTTTGTCATCCTTTGTGAGGCCTTTGGCATAGCGATAAAAATCTTCAGCATTGTTGACTACTACATTACATCCCCACACTCCTCTTCGAACAAAACTTTTAACGACTGCCCCAGCCCCATCTGATGGACCCTTTCCATGTCTGGAACCGTAAAAGTGTCTTTCAATCGGAAAACCATTATCAATGATGCTATTAGAAATGTCGGCAAATGGGGTCTTCGACTTGTATTGGGCTGAACACCCATCTGTCATTTGAACTTGCTTTTTCAATTCGAGTCCTCTCTTTTCTATGAGATGCTTATTGCCACTTTCATAAATGAATTCACGGCATGGGCATCATGAATTTTATCATTGGAGACAAAAATGAGAGCTTCCGTTACAACATGATCACATCCTTCATCTCTGCATTTGTAATATGCTACAGTTGGGTGGACTGTCACTTGTTCGTGTCCCCAATGTGCCGCTTGTACTTCATTTTGAGAAACGCAGGAGTAGTTTTCTGCAAAGTCCATATTGAGTATAACCCAATCATCTGGCAACTCTTTCCGAAATGCAGTGAACTGCCTCTGCTGCCAGCTTGCCACAAACAGGTGTTCAGCTAAGTGTTCTAAATCTTTTGAAAGTTCTATAACGACCTGTGTAAAACCTTCTTTTTTTACAACCGGCATTGTTCGCACAACTTCTTTCCCTTTAACATTTCTTTTGATACGCTCCCATTTGGTGTAAGTAATTTCTTCGGACATACACTGCTCAGCTAGGGGCTGGAAATAGGACACAATTTTGTCAACACCACATTCATCGCATTGTCTTACAATGCATTTTTTATTATTATATTCCCCAGTTTTTGTACACATAGTAAGTTGTGTTGCCTCATATTTCCCGCTGACTTGCACCCTTGACCCCTTTCTAGTCGCTAGCTGACCCAGTGCTCTTAACTTAAGTTCAGTGTTGGTACAAACCTCACAGAGGCACCCTTCCCAATGTCGTTTTCGCGACGATTCTATATTAACAGGTTTGTTTCTCTTGAATGTGGAGAGGCTTACTCTAATATTTGGATTGCCTTTTTTAAAGTCTGAATAAATTGTTTTTAAGGGTTTGTCCAGAACTCTCCTTTCTGTATTGTCTTTTTTCACTCTCTTGGCTGTTGGAAGGTTGGTTGACACATCTGGTCTCTGCATGAATTCTTGAATAATTTCCGTTACGTCTTGACTAGTGGCATCTCTTCTTCGCTTCCTTTGTAAATCTAGCTTCGAATCTTTGCTAATATCAGACTTACATATTCCTGTGTATTTGGAAAATTGTGCACTCAATCCGTACTTTTTCAAGAACGAAAACTTGTGTATTAACGTCTTCTTCACCTTCTTGTCTTCCTGAACAATTTCTTGTAAGACAGTTGAAGTTTTGTTCATGAAATCAAGCTGATTTTCATTTTCGGGGTTTAGAGGACTATTGGACTTCCGACACCTTTTCTTTACAGGCTCCTCTGATTTGTTTCTCTTTTCATGCCAATTTTTAAGATCCCTTTCTCTATCTCTCCTCTTTCTTTGACTTGTCTGTCTATCCCTAGACTCCTTCTTCTTCAACTTCCAATATTCTCTCTTTTTCTCTCTTTCTTTTCTAGTCAAGACTTTTGATGTATTATTGGTTCTGTTAGCTACTAATGTTATTCCTGTCTCCTTTCTTTCTCGATACCTTTAGGAAAATATAGAGGATAGTTTGTGTTACCTTCTCATCTTAACCCTATCCCAATTATAGACACTTTCTGATGCCTATGCAGCAGACGACTTTTGAAAAAATGTGACAAAAGGAGATATTGCTCATCCCTTTCCCACATATATGATAACAAGAGGCCCAAGAGGGCCAGTATCGCTCCATGGCCATTAGGCAAAAATTATCTCCAAACAGCCCCGCCCCTTGATGGCCATGTTTTTTGACCAATCAACATGGCTTGAAGGAATCTGATAGAGGGTCACCCTAGGAATATTTCTACAAAATTATTTGAAAATCAGCACGACACTTTTGGAGAAGAAGATTTTTTAAGTTTTCACTTTAGCCATATAAGGCAAATTAGCCCCGCCCCCTGGCGGCCATAGTTTTTGACCAATCAACATGGCTTGAAGGAATCTGATAGAGGGTCACCCTAGGAACATTTCTACAAAATTATTTGAAAGTCAGCATGACACTTTCGGAGAAGAAGATTTTTAAAGTTTTCACTATATAGCCATATAATGCAAAATAGCCCCGCCCCCTGGCGGCCATGTTTTTTGCGACCAATCAACTTGGCTTGAAGGAATCTGATAGAGGGCCACCAAAGGAACATTTCTACAAAATTATTTGAAAATCAGCCGTACATTTTGGAGGAGAAGATTGTTTAAGTTTTCACTATTTTTTTCTTTTGGTTGCCATGGAAACCAGAATTTTGCATGGATCTAAAAAAAATGAAGGAATTTAGGAGAGGACATTGAGAGGATGCTTCCTATGAAGTTTCATTCGAATTGGCCAAGTGGTTAGGGAGGAGAAGTCGTTTGAAGCAAAAAGTTAACGAACACACGCACAACGGACAATTCGCCATGACATAAGCCCGACTGGCTTTCAGCCAGTGGAGCTAAAAATCACGGCAGGCAAGATCTTTGAAGTCTTCAAGGCAAAAGTATTAAAATTCTCTATCTATTGATGATAGTATAAATTTATAATTATCTAATTGAGTTGAAAACATTGTGGTAAATGGAGAAGTTGCTTGTTTTGAGCAATTTATCCTATTGCCTCAATGTTTTTAAAAGTTGTCTGCTGAAGAGGCGTCAAAATGAGAGAAAGGGTTATGAGCAATTTCTCCTTTTGTCACAATGTTAATCTAGTTAATAATCTCTCATATATTCATATCTAAATAAAGATTTTTACCTGTTTGCACTGTCGTCTGCTGCAGATTTGTTGTATGAGGGAAAAGGTTAAACTGATTGATTGATTGATTGATTGGGGTTTAACACCGTTTTTAACAATTTCTCAGTTATATCACGGCGGCCAGTTCACCTACTCATGCATTTTCTGGTTTTCGAACACCAGTACTACACACAACCATCTTTCCAAGCAACTGGCTGCTTTTCCACATAGACTTAGCCCATTGGTGGAAGACGAATGACGCATGTCGTATTGACTTTTGTCAATCGTCGGAAAGAAAGTTGGCCGAGCCGGGATTTGAACTCACAACCCCTGGATTGACAGCCTGCGTCGCTACCGACTGAGCTGATTGATTGGTAGTGAATAAAATAAACATGCTCAAAATGAGTTTTTTGCACGTTTTATACTGGAAGCATAGATCTACCTATATAGATATAGGTTATTTTTCGAATAACTTTCATATGTATAGATCTTGAAGTGTTTTTAAAATATTAATGTATAAAGGTGACCACAACATTGAGCTTTAGAAACTATTTAAATGTATACCTCTTTTGCCTTTCTTTAGATTTTAAATTGTCTCTCAATATCTGATCCCTAGTCCGTTCCTTTCTTTGTAGTTTCTTTCTTTCTCTCTCCTTTTCTTTATATTCAACGTTTCTTTTGGGGTCTTTCTTCAGTTTCTGTCTGTAGCTGTTAAAATTTTGAAGCAAAATATGTAGACATTTTATATAATAATATAATTTTTTTAAAGTTCACCTTTCTGGTAAAACTTGCAAACTTTCCTTCTAAGTAATGTCCAGGAGGTTAGTCAGATAGTTTTAATTGAAAACTATAACCCTTTCCCTCATATAATAGAGGCTTTCTGATGCCTCTTCAGCAGACAACGTTTGAAAACATTACACAACAAAAACTTGTTGTGAACAGTACTTATGTTTGCATTAATTAATTAATAAATTTAGGAGATTTTCTATGTTTTAAGCTCTTAAGATCTTTGAAAAGTCAGTCGGTTGCTGTAGATTTGTTGTATGTTGTAAAGGGTTAAATTAATTAACACCTTTGTCAAACATAACACATTGTCATATTATAAACTATATCAAAAGCTGATTGATTGGGGTTTAACGCTGTTTTTAACAATTTCTCAGTTATATCACGGCGGCCAGTTCACCTACTCATGCATTTCCTGGTTTTCTCACACCAGTATTCCCAAGCAATGATTTATCCCTGTGTCAATTAGATTACAAAGATTCCATTGGTACCCAGTTTTTCATTCAAAAGTACGTCTAATTTAAATGTGGTTTTTTAATAACAATGCATGAATTTGAAAACATGCCAAAATAATACTTAAATACAGTTGAAAATATTCTGTTAAATAGAAAACATTCTCAAAATGAGTCTATTTTATTCTTTTCCTATAAATATTGAAAGTATTGTCTCTTGCATACTGCATAGTTATCTAAATTCCGTTCTGTCATGAAAATTTCTACTGTTAAATTCATCGCGCTGAAAATCTCCCCCTTCAAACCCCAATCTCCCACTTTGAGACCATGAAACTCCCCCTTGAGAATGAGAAAAGGTTGGTAAGCATGCTTTTTATATTGTAAATCAACATACTTAAATGCTCTCTCTGCCGCAGTAAGTGATGTCGATGGCTCTTGAAACACACATATGTATGGTTTTCTTCGTAAACGCTGGAATGAAAGTTCAGTGTCTTAACATAAATTTGAAACTTTAACTTATAAATTTATTCTAAAACTTACATTCACATTGATATATTATCAATCAGCATGTTATATACACTTTCTCTCTTGTCAATAATATTAATAAATGTCTACCATAAATTTATATAATAAATATGTCAAATAGTAACAGGCATATATCTATGATACTTAAATACCTCCAAAAAGTTTTTAAACTAATTTCGTTTTCAACAGTTTTCTTTGAATAAAAATGATGAATTTATTGTGAATTAATAGCTTCTTTCAAGATTATTGGTCAATAATGAATTAGCATAAATATGTTTGTCTGTTACTTTTGACACAATGATATATCTGTTTTAAGTCAAATAATAACGACCATCACTATTTGTTGTGTCAATATGTTGCAGGCGTTCATAAATACTCAAAACCATTTTATTGGTTTATCATAAGATGACAAAATATAATACAATAGAACTTAAAGGATTTGAAATCATCTAATATGTTGACTATATTAAATGTCAAATTCATTTAAATGATAAATCTTTTAAGTTATGCATGCCTGTAACTATTGACCAAATAATGACAATAATGAAGTCAAATGATTACGTCCATCACAAAAAAATGCGTCAACATGTTACAGGCACTCCATTATTCGGAGATATTCAGTTAACATCGGGTATTTTAATTCTTTTGTGGAATAAATCTTTGATAAATGCTGAATATCTAAAACTTAAACTCTTATCTCTATGTAAAATTATTAATATTCTTTGAATTTTTTTAAAAATATGTTTTGCCCGTAATTATTGACATATACGGGTCGACACTAAATGTCAACACATTACGGCCACTCGTTTCAAAGTTGTCAAAATGTTACAGACGTTCAGCGAAGTCGCTAGTTCAACAAAATCATTCTTCGATTTATTGTTGTAATTTAGCGTTTACTGTCTTTGGAGTTATACACAAGTTTCTTTGAATAAAAAATGGTGTCTTTAATGATAAATATACGATAACAAAACAGTGTGACGACCGTAATAATAAAAAAATGTGGACAGAGTCAATAAATTTACCTTGTCGTCAGCCATGCTTGCTTGTACACAAAATCTGATGACGTATTACGCATAAACCCAAGGTTATTGTGCGGATCAACCTCGTAGAACAGTTTAGTATACGGCTTCCTTCTAAATATCGCTACTGAACGGACGCAACGAAATTGACCGAGTTTTGACACAGATTTTATGAAAGCTCAAAAACAGCTTTTACATTATTTAATAGCCACTTTTGACAGTTGCAAACGGTGTAACTGTTAAACTTCTTCACATTTGTAAGTCTTTCTCTATGATTATAAATCAATGTCAAGCTGAAAATCGCCGATGACAACATGGTTTGTGTTGACAGAGTACGTAACGTCCATCACACATTTTTTCTTGAATTGTTTTAAACTTATAAAATAAACAATTTCTTCTGATATTTAGATTTTTACAATCATTTAATATTGATCTTATGTTTCCAATAGTTTTTTTTTACACATCATAACAACACACCTTCAAAAATGAGACTTTGACATGGGGGGGTCAAAATCCCTTATTAACTTTGTAAAATATGTTGACATTTTCTACACAATTTAATAATTAACACTTTCTTCTTCAAATATACAATTAATATTATCTTTCCTATATTTTCTCTCATATATAAACAAAAGACAACACATTTTATGCTTTTTACATTAGTTTTTATTAATTTGTAATCATTGCATGTGACGCCTGTAATTATTTCCATTTACCTGATCCATGCCCTATAATTCATTATTGTGTTGATGATAAGGTAATTTTCCTGTATGAAACTATGAATTGTGAACCTTACCTAATAATAAAAATGATTATTAACAAGACACATAATCAGAGTTCTATTTATTTTATCAACAAAACACTTGCTGCATAAATGTTGGACACACATTTCAACATAACACAATTCAAATTTCAATAAATGTCAACAATTAAATTTACCAAGTTTACTGACAGTGATTTTGCGAGCAGACGATTCTGCCATGATGATTGTGTAAAGTCCCAAGTTATCTTACCGGAAGTTGATATCGATTCATTATGTATAGATGATTGCACTAGTCTTGTTTACTGGATAAGCGTCAATCATGATACAGACTGCATTTACTTATTTTCGTTTGACAATGAAGTTACGCAAATAATCATGTGGAATTGGAGAGAGGTTTGACTACATATTATGTCGTCGGACCATTTGTTGGTTCTGTCAGTCTGTCGGGAGTGATATTCAATCAAGTGTGTGCTATTTATTTCTACTCGCAGAAAAAAGCAAGTGCTCGAAATTTTCAGTAGCAATCTGAAAAATCAACTCGCATTTTGCGATTTTGCGAGTCCGTAAGAGTGAAATTCGACCCCTGGAATGTTCATCTCACCTGTGGGAGGTTGTGGGTGTAATGGTAGAGTGTTCACCTCACCTGTGGGCGTAATGGTAGTGTTCACCTCTCCTGTGGGAGGTTGTGGGTGTAATGGTAGGGTGTTCACCTCACCTGTGGGAGGTTGTGGGTGTCATTGTAGAGTGTTCAACTCACCTGTGGGAGGTTGTGGGTGTAATGGTGGAGTGTTTATCTCACCTGTGGGAGGTTGTGGATGTCATTGTAGAGTGTTCACCTCACCTGTGGGAGGTTGTGGGTGTAATGGTGGAGTGTCCATCTCATCTATGGGAGGTTGTGGGTGTAATGGTAGTGTTCACCTCACCTGTGGGAGGTTGTGGGTGTAATGGTGGAGTGGGAGGTTGTGGGTTTAATCCCCAGATGGGTTATACCAAAGACTGTAAAAAGGTACTAGTAGCTTGATGGCTTGACATCCAAGACCACATATAATGGGTAGTGCTAGGAATGGCCGGTGTCATTATAATGTGACTGGGTGGGGTATTATGTTATGTCTGTTATGTGGTATTGCAGTGTGGCAGCACTAAAAAGTTGAGCATAGAGCTCACTGCTTCAAGTAGATGTGATATGACTGACAGATTGTTAAACACAACATCAAACCCAATACTCACTCACTTGTGAACTGCATATAGGTCAAAGGTGATGTTTCTGTCAATCAGTCTTTTCTAAATTCTTGTTAGTTATACAACAAAGCAATATTATGTAAAAATGATCAATATTGAGTTATTGCTCTTGAAAAAAATATATCTGTCAGAAAAATATTTCACAAAATACATTTTGTAAAAAAAAAGGTTTTGAATAATACATCTTGATATTATTTATTCAAAGAACTGCATGGTACCCCTGGAAGGCACTTCTGTAATTGAACACGCATCCATAGATGCAAAATTAAGTTTGAAGAATCAAATTTCTGAAAATAAGAGTTCACCCACAGTTGTTTACTAAATTGCCTTCATAGGGTCCCGGGTATGTTTTAATGGAATAGCCCAAATCATAATATATGCATAATGCATACTGGATTTATTTTCATACTAACACAACTTCTTAATCATGTTAATTGACATTATTTAAATTGTGATTAATGCAGTTATCTTGTTTGGTTTCTCCCTATAACAGGATGCAGCCTATTTTGCCTTAGAAGGTCCACAGAGCAATTACAATGATACAAATCCGGATGATATGCAGGTAAGACTCAAGGTCTCACATCACTTATCTCCCTTGAATACTCGTGAAGGAGGTAAAAAAAAAAGTCTGCATAAATTTCCACTTTTTACAAGACTTCCCATAGCTTACAGCATTTAAGGAAAAGATCAGAGAAAAATTCATGTTGATATAAGATTTCTGCTTAATTCTGCCTCATTTTGCACATCATGGGTCTAATCACCATGGGGTTGTAGTTTTGTCGTATGATTAAAGCTAAATTTTGATAGGTGTCACACAAACATGAATTTAAAAAGTTTTCAACCTGGTAAATATTTGTTAATTGTGTCTTCAATTGCAGATATTGAATCTATGAGAATTTAAGCATAACTACTGTGCATTCCAGGGTGCCTGTGCGTCAAATATGAATCAATATTTTTTTTTATTACTTACTATATGTTTTCATATCTGATATGGTTAGACAGAATGAAAATGGACGCTCCTGGATCTGTTTACAATCTTGCCATAGCCATCCGGTATGCTTCACAAAGCCTAAAATTCATTTTGACCCCATTGTTTATGTAAAAATTAAAACAACATGGCGGCCTTATTTTTAGAAATTGTCGTCTGCGCATGTCTATTTTTAGGGTTCGGATGTACCAAGTAAAACGTAGGTTATGCAGGGTGGTGTTGTTGTTCAATGTTCAGCACCTCCGGCAATCGATCATACTTATCCTTTGTTTTGGAATGAAAAATATTATATCTAGCAAATAAAGGCTAGGTAAATAGTATACTGCATTTATATTTTGTTATTTAAACCACTAGTGGTCAACTGATTTTTTTTAAGTCACCCTACCCTAGGAAAATGGAATGTTCCGCTGTCGCCATTTTAGTTTTCGGCTGTCAATAAAATTACATGTAAACATGGGTGTTCAAAATGATTTTTTGACTTTGTGAAGCTTAGACAGTGATTTTTTTGGTCGTTTTTACCGCCGAATATCGGCACTTTCCCCTAGCAAAAATCGACTATTTTCCCAAAAAAACGTCATATTTTCCCAATCCAAAGTCATATTTTCCCAGTCAAAAGTTTCAATAAAAAGATTAAATTTACACTAAGCGTATTACATTTTAATTTTCGCGAAAACCAATATTGTCGTACTATCAAGTTGATAAAAATAATCAAGAGCTGAATAGCTAGTTCATTATCTAGAACATTCTACGCTTTTACCCCCCCCCCCCCCCCCCCCCCCCCCCCCACCTTGTAGTCGCGCGCAGGTACCAACTATCCAATGGGCGAGATGCATTGATATTTAGTTACCAGAATCAATCGAACGCTTTATCGTAGCATAGTATTTATACAATACCATGTACGAAAGGCGTTCTTTAACCAAGATTTGCTCCCGATATCAACAATCAACATGTCCAATAATTCAAAATGTTACGTATAAAAGATTAAAAAGAACGACTCAAAGGGCTTACAGAGCATTAGCTCTGTGTTCAAAAAGCTGAATCTGATCACGGGTGATGACGAACAAACTTCGTCAGAAATTTCTGTAGTTACTGAAAGTGAAACTACCCCACCTACCCAGTCTGACCTACCCTGAACTTTCGAGCATGACGAGTGAATCTTTTGTCGAGTTGAACTGAATCGTGTGATCCTCCTGGGCCATCTTTTCTCAAATCAAGAGGGTATGAAGAGAATATGCCACATGGAGAATGATCTCACAGAGGCAGACATGGAAGCGCTTGTCGACATGTTTAAAGGACAAAAAGAAAAAGAAAACTGTCCTTTTAAATGATTAAATTACAGTAGTAAAAACATGTTCTGAGCAATAAAACCTTCAAAGTTTTTGTTTTTATATAGACCATACTGATTATTGAATTTAGAAATTTTCCCAATTTAGTAAAAATGCCGCTAAATTTTCCCAATTGAAAAGGTAGAGGTACCTTTAAAAAAAGGTAAAAAAATCAATGTTAGAGGATGGCTAATCGAAGATTGAAAACAGATTCAGGAGCGTCCGTTTTCATTCTATTCAATCATATCCGGTATGAAAACATATTGAAAGGAATAAAAAAAAATCTTGATTCATATTCGACGCATAAGTACCCTGAAATACACAGTACATGTAAATTTTGTTTATCTCTATGCAACGAACAAAAACCTTACAATGGGGCCCTATGAAACATTAATTGTGGTGTCGGACTTCAAGGGTCCTCTTCATAGGATTCATTGTGAAAAAGTACATCTATCTCAGCCTTCAAATTAATCACTGGTCTCATGCCAGAGGCCAGTAAAATTTTACTCTGGTCTGCAAAAATCACACGTGTAGATCTTTTGGGCTTATAGATGTACATCCATCTGAAATCGGCTATTGTGTACAATTATACGTAACTGAACATAGTTTCAGGCGGGAAAATATGTTTATACAGGGCACGAAAATTCCACTTGTCCGCTCACCATGACGAGTGCTCATTGATGCAGGACATATAGAAATTCAAATAAAGTCTTAAACAATTATCAGTTTGACCATTCAAATATTACATAGGACGAGTAACTCGGAAACAAATTTCCTGCCTGCCCTGTCATAAATTACCTCGATCTAAATTCTAAAATTTGTTTTTCATTTCTGTTTTTAGAATAGAGCATCAGGGCACACAATGAATGGTTTTGGGTAAAGTATTATCATTTTTATTATTTACTCGGACAAAATAAGAGGACTACTACTACTTCTACTACACGACAAAGTAATACATTGAATAAGGGACTCACAGTGAGGTCAACCAACCCAGTTAGTGGGGAAGAATATATAGGAATCCTGGAGCCCTTTCCTAATATTTAATACTATCAGACAGATTCCAATGGTTCTTTTACATGCACGGATGATAGCCTGTGGTAGGTTGAATCTTCAGTTTACCGTTTCCATGAGACAGACAAAGCCAAGGGAAAATGTCTCTCGCAAGAAAGCTCAGAAGAAACCCTATGGCATTGGAGAGGCTCAAACCAGTAACCTCTGGATGTTAAGTGTTACCTGTTGTCCACCAGGCCAATCTAGCCCACCGGGTTAAATCAAGTCATAGTTATCTGTAAAGCAGTATCTTAATACTTTTGTTGGTTTGGAGTTATTTCATCTAGAGCAGTGGCAGAAAAACTATAACATGGCTCCAGCGTAAATGAAATGACTACAATAGAATTTGCAGCAACTCCGCAGTTCAGGGTGAGACGGTTCTAGGCCCGTTCTCCATATTTGATCTCGTTGTACATGGAGGATGATCCCGACATGTTCATTCCAGTTAGGCGCCATATAACCTTTCATGTGTTGGTGCACCTTAAAACCCCAATTCAATTCATTCATCCAGTTCACTATGAACGAGAAAAAAGGAAGAAAAAAGCCCCGTTTTTAATCTCATTTTAAGTCAACAGCTGTAGAGACCGTACAGCTGTATACTGAGGTCATAGTCTGGATGAGACAACCGATGTCTCTGTCTGGATGAGACCGTACAGCTGTATACCGAGGTCCTTGTCTGGATGAGACCGTACAGCTGTATACCGAGGTCCTTGTGTGGATGAGATCGTACAGCTGTCTAGGCTCAATTTGGGGCCGAATTTCGACCACATCCCAATCCAAAATATCCTCACATTTTCCCAAAAAAAGCAAAATATTTTCCCAAAATACAATATAAAAAAACAATAAAAAAACATATATATATATATGTTTTCCTTCAATTAAATGTAGACCGTACAGCTGTATACCGAGGTCTTTGTCTGGATGAGACCACCGATGTCTATGTCTGGATGAGACCGTACAGTTGTCTAGGCCCAATTTGGGGCCGAATTATATATCCTCATATTTTCCCAAAAACAGCAAAATATTTTCCCAAAATACAAAAATATATGTTTTCCTTGAATTAAATGTAGACTGTACAGCTGTATACCGAGGTTCTTGTCTGGATGAGACCACCGATCTCTATGTCTGAATCAGATCGTACAGCTGTCTAGGCCCAATTTGGGGCCGAATTTCGACCCCATCCCAATCCAAAAAAGCAAAATATTTTCCCAAAATACAAAAATACAAAAAAACATGTATGTTTTCCTTAAATTAAATGCAGACCGTCCAGCTGTATACCGAGGTCCTTGTCTGGATGAGACCACCGATGTCTATGTCTGGATGAGACCGTACTGCTGTCCAAATTTCGACCCCATCCCAATCCAAAATATCCTAATATATGTTTTCCTTCAATTAAATGTAGACTGTACAGCTGTATACCGAGGTCCTTGTCTGGATGAGACCACCGATGTCTATGTCTGGATGAGACCGTACAGCTGTCTATGCCCAATTTGGGGCCGAATTTCGATCCCATCCCATTTCGACACCATCCCAATCCAAAATATCCTCATATTTTCCCCAAAAAAAGCAAATTATTCTCCCAAAATACAAAAACAAAAAACATATATGTATATGTTTTCCTTAAATTAAATGTAGACTGTACAGCTGTATACCGAGGTCCTTGTCTGGATGAGACCACCGATGTCTATGTCTTTATGAGACCTTACTACTGTCTAGACCCAATTTGGGGCCAAATTTCGACCCCATCCCAATCCAAAATATCCTCATATATGTTTTCCTTCAATTAAATGTAGACCGTACAGCTGTATATGACCGAGGTCCTTGTCTGGATCAGACCACCGATGTCTATGTCTGGATGAGACCGTACAGCTGTCTAGGCCCAATTTGGGGCCGAATTTCGACCCCATCCCAATCCAAAATATCCTCATATATGTTTTCCTTCAATTAAATGAAGACTGTACAGCTGTATACCGAGGTCCTTGTCTGGATGAGACCACCGATGTCTGTGTCTGGATGAGACCGTACAGCTGTCTAGGCCCAATTTGGGGCCGAATTTCGACCCCATCCCAATCCAAAATATCCTCATATATGTTTTCCGTCAATTAAATGTAGACTGTACAGCTGTATACCGAGGTCCTTGTCTGGATGAGACCACCGATGTCTATGTCTGGATGAGACCGTACAGCTGTCTAGGCTCAATTTGGGGCCAAATTTCGACCCCATCCCAATCCAACATATCCTCATATATGTTTTTCTTCAATTAAATGTAGACCGTACAGTTGTATATGACCGAGGTCCTTGTCTGGATGAGACCACCGATGTCTATGTCTGGATGAGACCGTACATCTGTCTAGGCCCAATTTGGGGCCGAATTTCGACCCCATCCCAATTCAAAATATCCTCATCTATGTTTTCCTTCAATTAAATGTAGACCGTACAGCTGTATATGACCGAGGTCCTTGTCTGGATGAGACCACCGATGTCTTTGTCTGGATGAGACCGTACTGCTGTCTAGGCCCAATTTGGGGCCGAATTTCGACCCCATCCCAATCCAAAATATCCTCATATATGTTTTCCTTCAATTAAATGTAGACTGTACAGCTGTATACCGAGGTCCTTGTCTGGATGAGACCACCGATCTCTATGTCTGGATGAGACCGTACAGCTGTCTAGGCCCAATTTGGGGCCGAATTTCGACCCCATCCCAAAACAAAATATCCTCATATATGTTTTCCTTCAATTAAATGTAGACTGTACAGCTGTATACTGAGGTCCTTGTCTGGATGAGACCACCGATGTCTATGTCTGGATGAGACCGTACAGCTGTCTAGGCCCAATTTGGGGCCGAATTTCGACCACATCCCAATCCAAAATATCCTCATATGTTTTTCTTCAGTTAAATGTAGACTGTACAGCTGTATACCGAGGTCCTTGTCTGGATGAGACCACCGATCTCTATGTCTGGATGAGACCGTACAGCTGTCTAGGCCCAATTTGGGGCCGAATTTCGACCCATCCCAATTCAAAATATCCTCATATATGTTTTTCTTCAATTAAATGTAGTCTACAGCTGTATACCGAGGTCCTTGTCTGGATGAGACCACCGATGTCTATGTCTGGATAAGACCGTACAGCTGTCTAGGCCCAATTTGGGGCCGAATTTTGACCCCATCCCAATTTAAAATATCCTCATATATGTTTTCCTTTAATTAAATGTAGACTGTACAGCTGTATACCGAGGTCCTTGTCTGGATGAGACCACCGATGTCTATGTCTGGATGAGACCGTACAGCTGTCTAGGCCCAATTTGGGGCCAAATTTCGACCCCATCCCAATCCAAAATATCCTCATATGTTTTCCTTCAATTAAATGTAGACCGTACAGCTGTATATGACCGAGGTCCTTGTCTGGATGAGACCACCGATGTCTATGTCTGGATGAGACCGTACATCTGTCTAGGCCCAATTTGGGGCCGAATTTCGACCCCATCCCAATTCAAAATATCCTCATATATATTTTTCTTCAATTAAATGTAGACTGTACAGCTGTATACCGAGGTTCTTGTCTGGATGAGACCACCGATGTCTATGTCTGGATGAGACCGTACATCTGTCTAGGCCCAATTTGGGGCCGAATTTCGACCCCATCCCAATTCAAAATATCCTCATATATGTTTTTCTTCAATTAAATGTAGACTGTACAGCTGTCTAGGCCGAATTTGGGGCCGAATTTCGACCCCATCCCAATTGAAAATATCTTCATATATGTTTTCCTTCAATTAAATGTAGACTACAGCTGTATATCGAGGTCCTTGTCTGGATCAGACCACCGATGTCTATGTCTTTATGAGACCGTACAGCTGTCTAGGCCCAATTTGGGGCCGAATTTTGACCCCATCCCAAAACAAAAAATCCTCATATATGTTTTCCTTCAATTAAATAAAGACTGTACAGCTGTATACCGAGGTCCTTGTCTTGATGAGACCACCGATGTCTATGTCTGGATGAGACCGTACAGCTGTCTAGGCCCAATTTGGGGCCGAATTTCGACCACATCCCAATCCAAAATATCCTCATATGTTTTTCTTCAGTTAAATGTAGACTGTACAGCTGTATACCGAGGTCCTTGTCTGGATGAGACCACCGATGTCTATGTCTGGATGAGACCGTACAGCTGTCTAGGCCCAATTTGGGGCCGAATTTCGACCCCATCCCAATTGAAAATATCCTCATATATGTTTTTCTTCAATTAAATGTAGTCTACAGCTGTATACCGAGGTCCTTGTCTGGATGAGACCAACGATGTCTATGTCTGGATGAGACCGTACAGCTGTCTAGGCCCAATTTGGGGCCGAATTTTGACCCCATCCCAATTTAAAATATCCTCATATATGTTTTCCTTTAATTAAATGTATACTGTACAGCTGTATACCGAGGTCCTTGTGTGGATGAGAACCACCGATGTCTATGTCTGGATGAGACCGTACAGCTGTCTTGGCCCAATTTGGGGCCAAATTTCGACCCCATCCCAATCCAAAATATCCTAATATATGTTTTCCTTCAATTAAATGTAGACCGTACAGCTGTATATGACCGAGGTCCTTGTCTGGATGAGACCACCGATGTCTATGTCTGGATGAGACCGTATATCTGTCTAGGCCCAATTTGGGGCCGAATTTCGACCCCATCCCAATTCAAAATAACCTCATATATGTTTTTCTTCAATTAAATGTAGACTGTACAGCTGTCTAGGCCCAATTTGGGGCCGAATTTCGACCCCATCCCAATTAAAAATATCCTCATATATGTTTTCCTTCAATTAAATGTAGACTACAGCTGTATACCGAGGTCCTTGTCTGGATCAGACCACCGATGTCTATGTCTGGATCAGACCGTACAGCTGTCTAGGCCGAATTTTGACCCCATCCCAAAACAAAAAATCCTCATATATGTTTTCCTTCAATTAAATAAAGACTGTACAGCTGTATACCGAGGTCCTTGTCTGGATGAGACCACCGATGTCTATATCTGGATGAGACCGTACAGCTGTCTAGGCCCAATTTGGGGCCAAATTTCAACCACATCCCAATCCAAATTATCCTCATGTTTTCCTTCAATTATATGTAGACTGTACAGCTGTATAACGAGGTCCTTGCCTGGATGAGACCACCGATGTCTATGTCTGGATGAGACCGTACAGCTGTTTAGGCCCAATTTGGGGCCGAATTTCGACCCCATCCAAATTCAAAATATCCTCATATATGTTTTTCTTCAATTAAATGTAGTCTACAGCTGTATACCGAGATCCTTGTCTGGATGAGATCACCAGTGTCAATGTCTGGATGAGACCGTACAGCTGTCTAGGCCCAATTTGGGGCCTAATTTCGACCCCATCCCAATTCAAAATATCCTTATATATGTTTTCCTTTAATTAAATGTAGACTGTATAGCTGTATGCCGAGGTCCTTGTCTGGATGAGACCACCGATGTCTATGTCTGGATGAGACCGTACAGCTGTCTAGGCCCAATTTGGGGCCAAATTTAGACCCCATCCCAATCCAAAATATCTTCATATATGTTTTCCTTCAATTAAATGTAGACCGTACAGCTGTATATGACCGAGGTCCTTGTCTGGATGAGACCACCGATGTCTTTGTCTGGATGAGACCGTACAGCTGTCTAGGCCCAATTTGGGGCCGAATTTCGACCCCATCCCAATCCAAAATATCCTCATATATGTTTTCCTTCAATTAAATGAAGACTGTACAGCTGTATACCGAGGTCCTTGTCTAGATGAGACCACCGATCTCTATGTCTGGATGAGACCGTACAGCTGTCTAGGCCCAATTTGGGGCCGAATTTCGACCCCATCCCTATTCAAAATATCCTCATATATGTTTTTCTTCAATTAAATGTAGTCTACAGCTGTATACCGAGGTCCTTGTCTGGATGAGACCACCGATGTCTATGTCTGGATAAGACCGTACAGCTGTCTAGGCCCAATTTGGGGCCGAATTTTGACCCCATCCCAATTTAAAATATCCTCATATATGTTTTCCTTTAATTAAATGTAGACTGTACAGCTGTATACCGAGGTCCTTGTCTGGATGAGACCACCGATGTCTTTGTCTGGATGAGACCGTACAGCTGTCTAGGCCCAATTTGGGGCCGAATTTCGACCCCATCCCAATCCAAAATATCCTCATATATGTTTTCCTTCAATTAAATGAAGACTGTACAGCTGTATACCGAGGTCCTTGTCTGGATGAGACCACCGATCTCTATGTCTGGATGAGACCGTACAGCTGTCTAGGCCCAATTTGGGGCCGAATTTCGACCCCATCCCTATTCAAAATATCCTCATATATGTTTTTCTTCAATTAAATGTAGTCTACAGCTGTATACCGAGGTCCTTGTCTGGATGAGACCACCGATGTCTATGTCTGGATAAGACCGTACAGCTGTCTAGGCCCAATTTGGGGCCGAATTTTGACACCATCCCAATTTAAAATATCCTCATATATGTTTTCCTTTAATTAAATGTAGACTGTACAGCTGTATACCGAGGTCCTTGTCTGGATGAGACCACCGATGTCTATGTCTGGATGAGACCGTACAGCTGTCTAGGCTCAATTTGTGGCCAAATTTCGACCCCATTCCAATCCAAAATATCTTCATATATGTTTTCCTTCAATTAAATGTAGACCGTACAGCTGTATATGACCGAGGTCATTGTCTGGATGAGACCAGCGATGTCTATGTCTGGATGAGACCGTACATCTGTCTAGGTCCAATTTGGGGCCGAATTTCGACCCAATCCCAATTCAAAATATCCTCATATATGTTTTTCTTCAATTAAATGTAGACTGTACAGCTGTATACCGAGGTCCTTGTCTGGATGAGACCACCGATGTCTATGTCTGGACGAGACCGTACATCTGTCTAGGCCCAATTTGGGGCCGAATTTCGACCCCATCCCAATTCAAAATATCCTCATATATGTTTTTCTTCAATTAAATGTAGACTATAGCTGTCTAGGCCCAATTTGGGGCCGAATTTCGACCCCATCCCAATTCAAAATATCCTCATATATGTTTTCCTTTAATTAAATGTAGACTGTATAGCTGTATGCCGAGGTCCTTGTCTGGATGAGACCACAGATGTCTATGTCTGGATGAGACCGTACAGCTGTCTAGGCCCAATTTGGGGCCAAATTTCGACCCCATCCAAATCCAAAATATCCTCAGATATGTTTTCCTTCAATTAAATGTAGACTGTACAGCTGTATACCGAGGTCCTTGTCTGGATGAGACCACCGATGTCTATGTCTGGATAAGACCGTACAGCTGTCTAGGCCCAATTTGGGGCCGAATTTTGACCCCATCCCAATTTAAAATATCCTCATATATGTTTTCCTTTAATTAAATGTAGACCGTACAGCTGTATATGACCGAGGTCCTTGTCTGGATGAGACCACCGATGTCTATGTCTGGATGAGACCGTACATCTGTCTAGGCCCAATTTGGGGCCGAATTTCGACCCCATCCCAATTCAAAATATCCTCATATATGTTTTTCTTCAATTAAATGTAGACTCTACAGCTGTATGCCGAGGTCCTTGTCTGGATGAGACCACCGATGTCTATGTCTGGATGAGACCGTACATCTGTCTAGGCCCAATTTGGGGCCGAATTTCGACCCCATCCCTATTCAAAATATCCTCATATATGTTTTTCTTCAATTAAATGTAGACTGTACAGCTGTCTAGGCCCAATTTGGGGCCGAATTTTGACCCCATCCCAATTCAAAATATCCTCATATATGTTTTCCTTTAATTAAATGTAGAGTGTACAGCTGTATGCCGAGGTCCTTGTCTGGATGAGACCACAGATGTCTATGTCTGGATCAGACCAATCCAATATATTTTCCCAAAAAAAGCAAAATATTTTCCCAAAATAAAAAAATAAACATATATATATATGTTTTCCTTAAATTAAATGTAGACCGTCCAGCTGTATACCGAGGTTCTTGTCTGGATGAGACCACCTATGTCTGGATTAGACCGTACAGCTGTCTAGGCCCAATTTGGGGCCGAATTTCGACCCCATCCCAATCCAAAATATCCTCATATTTTCCCAAAAAAGCAAAATATTTTCCCAAAATACAAAAATGAAAAAAAAAATGAAAAAAACCCACATATGTTTTCCTTAAATTAAATGCAGACCGTCCAGCTGTATACCAAGGTCCTTGTCTGGATGAGCCCACCGATGTCTATGTCTAGGCCCAATTTGGGGCCTAATTTCGACCCCATCCCAATACAAAATATCGTATTTTCCCAAAAAAAAATTAAATATTTTCTGGATGAGACTCCAGCTGTCTAGGCTCAATTTGGGGCCGAATTTCGACCCCATCCCAATCCAAAATATCCTCATATATGTTTTCCTTCAATTAAATGTAGACCGTACATCTGTATATGACCGAGGTCCTTGTCTGGATGAGACCACCGATGTCTATGTCTGGATGAGACCGTACAGCTGTCTAGGCCCAATTTGGGGCCAAATTTCGACCCCATATCCTCATATTTTCCCAAAAACAGCAAATATTTCCCCAAAATACAAAAAAAAAAACACATTTATATTAAATGTAGACCATACATCTGTATACTGAGGTATTTGTCTGGATGAGACTGTACAGCTGTCTAGGCCCAATTTGGGGCCGATTTTCGACCCCATCCCAATCCAAAACATCCTCATATTTTTCCCAAAAAAGCAAAATATTTTCCCAAAATACAAAAAAAAGAAAAAGAAAAGAAAAGATTTTCCTTAAATTAAATGTAGACCGTAAATTGTATACCGAGGTCCTTGTCTGGATAAGACTACCGATGTCTATGTCTGGATGAGACCGTACAGCTGTATACCTAGGTCCTTGTCTGGATAAAACCGTACAGCTGTATACCAAGGTCCTTGTCTAGATGAGACCTTACAGCTGTATACGAGGTCTTTGTTTGGATGAGACCGTAAAGCTGTATACCGAGGTCCTTGTCTGGATTAGACCACCAGTGTCTATGTCTGGATGATACTGTACAGCTGTATGCCGAGGTCCTTGTCTGGTTGAGACTGCACAGCTGTATACCGGGTTCCTTGTCTGGATGAGACCGAACAGCTGTATACCGAGGTCCTTGTCTAGATAAGACTACCGATGTCTGTCTGGATGAGACCGTACAGCTGTATACTGAGGTCCTTGTCTGGATGAGAACGAGCAGCTGTATACCGACGTCCTTGTCTGCATGAGACCACCAATGTCTCTGGATGAGGCTGTACAGCTGTATACTGAGGCCCTTGTCTGGATGAGACTACAGTTTTATAACGAGGTCTTTGTCTGGATGAGACTGTACAGCTGTATACTGAGGTCCTTGTCTGGATGAGACTAAAGCTGTATACTAAGGTCCTTGTCTGGATGAGACTGTACAGCTGTATACCGAGGTCCTTGTATGGATGAGACCATACAGCTGTATACTGAGGTCCTTGTCTGGATGAGACCGTACAGCTGTATACAGAGGTCATAGTCTGGATGAGACTGTACAGCTGTATACCGAGGTCCTTGTCTGGATGAGACTGTACAGCTGTATACCAAGGTCCTTGTCTGGATGAGACTGTACAGCTGTATACCGAGGTCCTTGTCTGGATGAGACTGTACAGCTGTATACCGAGGTCCTTGTCTGGATGAGACTGTACAGCTGTATACCGAAGACCTTGTCTGGATGAGACTGTACAGCTGTATACCGAGGTCCTTGTCTGGATGAGACTGTACAGCTGTATACTGAGTTCCTTGTCTGAATGAGACTGTACAGCTGTATACCAAGGTCCTTGTGTGGATGAGACCACCAATGTCTTTGGATGAGGCTGTACAGCTGTATACTGAGGTCCTTGTCTGGATGAGACCACCAATGTCTCTGGATGAGGCTGTACAGCTGTATACCGAGGTCCTTGTCTGGATGAGACCGTACAGCTGTATAACGAGGTCTTTTTCTGGATGAGACCGTACAGCTTGATACTGGGTTCCTTGTCTGGATGAGACGGTACAGCTGTATACCGAGGTCCTATGAGACCACCAATGTCTCTGGATGAGGCTGTACAGCTGTATACTGAGGTCCTTGTCTGGATGAGACCGTACAACTGTATACCGAGGTCCTTGTCTGGGTGAGGCTGTACAGCTGTATACCGAGGTCCTTGTGTGGGTGAGGCTGTACAGATGTATACCGAGATCCTTGTCTGGATGAGGCTGTACAGCTGTATACTGAGGTCCTTTTCTGGATAAGGATGTACAGCTGTATACTGAGGTCCTTGTCTGGATGAGACCGTACAAATGTATACCGAGGTCCTTGTCTGGATGAGATCACCAATGTCTCTGGATGAGGCTGTACAGCTGTATACCGAGGTCCTTGTCTGGGTGAGGCTGTACAGCTGTATACCAAGGTCCTTGTCTGGGTGAGGCTGTACAGCTGTATACTGAGGTCCTTGTCTGGATGAGACCGTACAGCTGTATACCGAGGTCCTTGTCTGGATGAGACCACCAATGTCTCTGGATGAGGCTGTACAGCTGTATATCGAGGTCCTTGTCTGGTTGAGGCTGTACAGCTGTATACCAAGGTCCTTGTCTGGATGAAGCTGTACAGCTGTATACTGAGGTCCTTGTCTGGATGAGGATGTACAGCTGTATACCGAGGTCCTTGTCTGGATGAGACCACCAATGTCTCTGGATGAGGCTGTACAGCTGTATATCGAGGTCCTTGTCTGGTTGAGGCTGTACAGCTGTATACCAAGGTCCTTGTCTGGATGAAGCTGTACAGCTGTATACTGAGGTCCTTGTCTGGATGAGGATGTACAGCTGTATACCGAGGTACTTGTCTGGGTGAGGCTGTACAGCTGTATACCGAGATCCTTGTCTGGATGAGGCTGTACAGCTGTATACCGAGGTCCTTGTGTGGGTGAGGCTGTACAGATGTATACCGAGATCCTTGTCTGGATGAGGCTGTACAGCTGTATACTGAGGTCCTTGTCTGGATAAGGATGTACAGCTGTATACCGAGGTCCTTGTCTGGATGAGGCTGTACAGCAGTATAACGAGGTCTCCGGACTCCTGTTTCGTTTTATTTAAGGCTATTGTGTCCCACTGGATAGCATGGTGAACGTGAAATCTGGAGGATCTTTGTTCAAGCCACACCAGTGCTACTGAGCTTCATCTGTGTTCCTTAGCCTCATCCGTCGTATTGAGATGTAAACCAGGCAGTATCATGTATCAGAGTCGATCCTTTGAGCATGTTGAAGAACCATAGGAATCCATTTGTTACTAAGAGTAGGGTCGGTTCCCATATTCCTATGTATCCTTCTCCACACCCTGGGGCAGCTCTAAATAACATGTTATGTGTGGATGAGCCATTTAAAACATTCCATTTTCTTTTGCAGGGGAATCATATTAAAGTGATTTGTATGGGTGAAAGTGTTAAACAAGATTTTATACACCAATTAAAACTTTTTTCCTTGTGTTAATGTTTGTTCTTCAAAATCATATTTTCATAAAATATTTCATAGCGACAGTGGTGCAGCCAGCAGCATGCCACAGGGGTTTGGGCGTGGACAAGTGAGGCAGCAACTCGCAGGTTTGTTTGGAGATTTAAAGTCGTTTCACGGAAGTTTGTCGCCGGGGTATAGCAGCAGTGCTCTCCACGGTAGAGGTAAAGCAGCCATCACACTATCATGTCATGGTCATGCTTAAATTGCATGCTCTCATTCTGCACACATATTCTGCTTTCATTATAGTGGTAGCCATGTCATTCTATTCGTTAGACTTTATATTATAGTATATTTTATTTTGTCCATTTAAGGCAGGGTCATAAGGTGTTGGTTTATCAGAAGTAGTGGGTCAACAAAGGTCTTGCATGTGTACTAGTCATTCAAAGGTTATGTCGGAAGCAACATTACCGTAATTTTATATCCAAATAATACTCTTAACAAAAAAACAACACAACACGCTTTACTGCAAAAATCCATTTTATTTGTTTGGATTATTCGGACTGGGTTTTAACTGATGTTAAAGGGACACATGACAATCTTGAGTTTTATTCAAACATTAAAATTTGCTCCTCAATTTAGTTATCCTGCGTCATTTTAACTTTAAAACTGCTTGCATATGATTAAATACAAAATTGAGATTTCAATTTTCTTCAACATTTAACCAAATTTTTAAACATATTATTGATGCACTATTATAAAAAATTAGTAATATGTAAAAATAATTTGCTTTGAACTATTCCAACAAATACTATTAATGATTGAACAAATGCAAGTGAAGAGAAAAACTAACGGGACGCCGTGAGTTTTTAAAAAATCAAGATTGCCGTGTGTCCCTTTAAAGTACAATTATGTATGGTACTCTTGTTTCATTTTTGGCTTAGAAGTCAAAACCCAAGTATTCAAATGTCAACAACATTACAGTTGTGATGACATCATGATTTTGAGGGTTCCCCCACTGAGATGTATGTCTGTTGTCAACAGTGTGTGAAGTAAGCATGGTTGGTGAATAAGTATGTCCCCCACTGAGATGTATGTCTGTTGTCAACAGTGTGTGAAGTAAGCATGGTTGGTGAATAAGTATGTCCCCCACTGAGATGTATGTCTGTTGTCAACAGTGTTTGAAATAAGCATGGTTGGTGAATAAGTATGTTCCCCACTGAGATGTATGTCTGTTGTCAACAGTGTTTGAAATAAGCATGGTTGGTGAATAAGTATGTTCCCCACTGAGATGTATGTCTGTTGTCAACAGTGTTTGAAATAAGCATGGTTGGTGAATAAGTATGTTCCCCACTGAGATGTATGTCTGTTGTCAACAGTGTGTGAAGTAAGCATGGTTGGTGAATAAGTATGTCCCCCACTGAGATGTATGTCTGTTGTCAACAGTGTGTGAAGTAAGCATGGTTGGTGAATAAGTATGTCCCCCACTGAGATGTATGTCTGTTGTCAACAGTGTGTGAAATAAGCATGGTTGGTGAATAAGTATGTCCCCCACTGAGATGTATGTCTGTTGTCAACAGTGTTTGAAATAAGCATGGTTGGTGAATAAGTATGTCCCCCACTGAGATGTATGTCTGTTGTCAACAGTGTTTGAAATAAGCATGGTTGGTGAATAAGTATGTTCCCCACTGAGATGTATGTCTGTTGTCAACAGTGTTTGAAATAAGCATGGTTGGTGAATAAGTATGTTCCCCACTGAGATGTATGTCTGTTGTCAACAGTGTTTGAAATAAGCATGGTTGGTGAATAAGTATGTTCCCCACTGAGATGTATGTCTGTTGTCAACAGTGTTTGAAATAAGCATGGTTGGTGAATAAGTATGCTATATTGAGAATTCTTATGTCAGAAATGTCATTTTTCTGAAAATTTTGTTTATTTTCCGAATTTAATTGCCACGGTAAATTCATCAACCTATGGCAACTTTACTAGTGCCAATGCAAACTTAGCTAAACACTATAGCAAGCAATGATTAATATGCAAGAAATGAACTGGCCAAATAACGTCAACATTACTCTACAAAACCGTTTATCAAAACTCAGTCCATATGTTCAGGTCATATAATAATGTTTATTGCTCCTCGCACAAAATCCTAGGAATTTCATTGGTTTAGAGCGGTCACATGGACTACAATTTTGATTCAAAGTTTAAATCATTTGCAAATAGTTCTTTAAATCGTTAGTAACAAACATAATAAGTAAATTCAATAATGTTTTTAAACTGTACCGGTCGTGACGTCAACGTCATGACGTCAAATTGCGCGAACGTCTCAATGACGTTGACACTCCATTATAATGGGTTAAATATCGGATGTTTGCCTTAAAAAAGGTGCTCGATGCAATAAATCAGTTATTGGGTTATAAATCTTACTGACCCCACATATTTCTGTAGGGGGTCAGTAACAAACCCAATATATAAACTAATATTGTTTCGATTAAAAGTATAGAATTTTTCACGAGATCGAATGTTTTTGCGGTCTTGCCTGGCTGTATATTGTGTCTATAGACTTTGGATTCTCAAAATATGTAAGTTATCTATATATATATATATATACACATCATCTGTAGGTTTTGAAACGGTGTACATATGTTGTTAAATTTGGCTGTTGGCGGGATAGCTACTTTAATTGCACCAAACACTCATTTCTTCTTGAACTAGCATCATTTTGAAACAGACAGAAATTCAAATTGGCTTTAGGAATAATTGCACCTAATTTTCAAGAATTCATGTCATTCTTAATGAAAACAGACAGAAATTGAACTTAATTGTTCATATTGCAATACCATCAGTTTATTTCAAAGAACAAGTTTCAAGATTAGTGTAATCAGGTGTTGATTTTATAGAATATATTTAATACTTAGCTGCTGTGCTTGAATTCTCCTCTTAGTTCTACGTCGATGTTAATAATTTGTAACTGAAAAGCTGAACAATTCAATATCATTGATGATGAAATTATTCCATTCTGTTATTTTATCTGTTCTTGATAAGATTAAATTAATACACCATAATAGAATGTTCACATTTAATATCGATTTCTGATTCTAGCAGACATAGAAGCAGTCATTGGACTTTAAAAGGACACCTGGCAGTCGTGAAGTTTTCATCCAGCTTTAAAATTAGCGTCTCAATTTATTCATCCGCTATCATTTAAGTTTAACATGCATACATGTACATAATATACTATGTAAAATAAGTTTAGCAACACTTATGGAATTTTGAAATATTTACTATTTTTCTTTTGGATCCTTACCCCTATGTGATTCGCTTCAGCATACCCATTGATATGTAAGTGGAATTACCAGTAAAATGTGTGTTAAATATCAAAAAGGGGTTGAGTTAAATGTTCTATGTTGTGCTTGTTTTATTATGCTTTGAAAAATGGTAAATATTTCAAAATTCTCTAAGTGTTGCTAAACTTATTTTACATAGTATATATAAAATAAAATTTTGAGTTCATTTTCTCTTCGTTATTTTACCATAGGTTGAAATATATTATTGATGCATTATAGTCAGCAGTTAGAAATATGCAAAAACAATTTGCTTTATACTATTCTTATAATTAATATTAATGATTAAACAAATGCAAGTTATGTAGAAAAACTAACGGGACACCGCGAGTTTAAAAAACAATCAAGATTGCCGTGTTCTCTTTAAATTGTGTGCCAAACAAGATCTGGAAAGCCTACACTCGTTAGTTTGTTTCAGCTGTGGGGAAGTAGGTTATTTTATAACCCTGTTTGAATCATTTAAAGAATCTTGGTGGGAGCATTCAGTGATAAGAAAATAATAATATCAAACACTGATGACAGTAGAGTGTGAGGTTTTGTGCACCCTAGAACCTGGTTTAAACCCCCAGGTCCTTTATATTTTGCATGTTTGAGTACTTACATTAACATTCAACCTAGCTTGTGTTAGATATTGCGTCTTATATTGGTTACAGTATCTGTTTTATTGATAAAATTTGTTGTTTTCACAGTGGGTCCTGGTGGAGATTTTGGCGGCCTTCGCCTGGATGAGAATAGACGCCTTAGTAGCCCTGTATCACCAGCCCCCAGCATGTGTCCATTGGAGGACCTCAGTATCACCATCACTAAGGATCCCCATAGCAACCCAGGTGTCCATAGCAACCCCAGTGCCTACAGGAAGGAGAATGTACCCAAAGTTCTGGGTGGACAATTATCTCAAAACGAGGCTCATCTGTTGTCACCCCTCGGGAGGGGTGTTGGGAGAGGAAACTTGGCCGCAGAATTAGAATCTATGAACGTGCAGAAGTTCAAGACAAAAGGTCGTGGCGGTAGAGGCGGTTATAAACCCAGAGGCGGGCGCATGGGGCGTGGTTATAACCGGTATAATAACTATGACTACCCAGGACCCTATGAGTCGGGGTACGCGATGTACCCCCCACCGCCCATGTTTGGGAGAGGCATGCCCTTTCCCGGTTATGTTCCACCTATGTATGGGATGCCCCATGGTAAGCGTTTGGTGTTTTACATGTGTTTATCAATCATCACTCAGTCATTTAGGGATTCTTTATGTTTTGATAAATGTGATGATAGCAAATGTTTTGAATTTACTGGCAGTAATATGTCAATTTTGTAAACTCCAGATGTCCCCATAGTCTAGTGGTTAGCAGTGGATAATAGCAAAAAGGAATTGGTGCAAGATGTCAAGTTGTACACATGTTCAGAGAAAATAAACAATATCAATAATGATTTTTTGGGTAGCAGGTGTGGTCATGCTCCTAGATCCCACTAGAAGGGTTAGTTCCAGTGCTACATTACTTCTAGGTACTCACCATTTTTACATAGCTAATGTCCTTTTTCAGCTATTCCACATGACCCTTACTATGGAATGATGGCAACTCCATCGCCCCACCTCTTACAACCAGTGTATAACCATCCTATGATTAATTCGTCGATGCTGAATACAACAGTGACGGCTCCACCACTGGCAGGTAATCGAGATGTAACTCAATAACTCTGCTAATTTTAAGAATTTTATTGAATTTTGTTTAACGATTCATTAACACATAAATAGGTTATTTAGAGCCACCCAAGAGAGCGAGTGGAAGGATACATAGGAATCCAGGAATCTGGCTTAATCTTACTGACAAAAAGACTCCTGTGGTTCTTTAACTTGCTTTCAAGAGGAATATACTCGGATACATAGGACCGACCGGTTTGTGTCCCCATCCGACGGACGTGGCTAAGAGAGAGTGTCTTGCCCAAAAAGCTATAATAACGTAATGGACTAGATATGCATAAATTAGAGACATCGTCCAAGTTTGACATCTTCCGTGCAGATTAATGACTATAAAGCAAGCTAAATGTCTGTCTAATTTTTAAATGTTTATTTGTAACATTGTTTCATCTTGAGAAATAGAATAAGATTATAATTTGATAGGAAACCGAGGCTGTACCCAAATATACTGATGGTTAGAATTTCCCTATATGGACTGGCTGTCTGATTTTTTGTTTTCTTGCATTCCATTGACATTTTGTGCGTTGGCATGGCAATCGAACGTTTGAACATTTACTACTAAAATGACCTGCAACTGTTGACATTTTCAGCATAAATGTGTGGGAATTTAATTATTTTATTTATATACATTTCAAGATCAAACAATGGCAACATTAGAACATGATTGCTCAGTGTGCGGTAAACTAGGCTCGTCGCGATGTAGCCGATGCAAGCTGCCATACTGTAGCGAGAAATGTCAACGAGATGACTGGTCACACCACAAAAATGTTTGTAAAACAATCGGCAGGTAAACTGGCTTCCATGTTCACCGTTACATCAAGTAGCATTACAAATGAATCTGACCATTCCTGTTTAAATTTTAATGCTGGTGTGAGGTCTTCCTCATAAAATTCTTCGTAAGAATGTATTCTGAAGTCGAGACAGATACGACGAGCTGGACACTTGGTCTAGCACGATTACACTAGATGAAGTGAAGACAGTCGATAACCAGATAATGCAATGCGCTTTTACGAAAGACTACTAAGTTTTTGTAATAAGACTCTTCGTCTTTACTATTACAGTGCACATCTAAACCTTTTCAAATTTCATTAAACTGTTGAGACAACATTTGAAGTTGGCCAGCAGTTGACCAATCAATATAATTAATATAAATAGTGAACTTAACAGTGTGGTGGTGGTGGTGGTGGTGGTGGTGGTGGTGGGGGGCGCGAAAGGGGAGAAGAAATAGCACTAGACAGGAAATTGCATGGATGTCTTTAATATAGCCATTATTAATTGGGGCAGAGATTTATTATGAGTATGGCTGCACTTACAGTAAGGTTTTAACAAGACATCAAAATATCGATACATTTTTATCACAGTCAAGTTAACCACAATAGTATGAAACAGTACATGATGTTGAGATTGCAGAGTGGTCATAACATTATTTATACATTTTCAGGGAGACAGAGCAGAATAAAGCCTTTGAGAATGCCTTTGATGTAAGTGTAGGAGATGAGCTTATTCCCGTAAGTAATGACTACTTGTACAAACTAAGATGACAAAAATTAAGTACCAATTTAAGTAATAGATAGAGTATGGTCTCATGAGTTGGTTAATTTAAACATCAAGATGAAACCATACTCTGTTTTGTAGCATGTCCCATTTTAGCTCCCTGCCATACTTTTTACTTCCAATAACTGGTAGTTGTAGTACACCATTTATTCTGACAGGTGTTATTTTCACTTATAAAATGATTTACTCCAGTGCTATCACAAATTTTCAGTGACCATGCTACAATTGTTATCTTATTTAATTAATGATGGCTAATACACAGCACTATATATGTAGGCCGACCATGTTGGATTGCTGTTTCCCTACCAACCCATGAAAAAGGGCC
Organism: Cyrtodaria siliqua; assembly: GCA_037043455.1. Lineage (NCBI taxonomy): Eukaryota > Metazoa > Mollusca > Bivalvia > Adapedonta > Hiatellidae > Cyrtodaria > Cyrtodaria siliqua. The sequence goes on from JAWPHD010006470.1 coordinate 72,607, forward strand.
CTACCCAAAACTTTTTATATCAATTCTTTAACTAGCCAGAACAACACTTTCTGTGCATGTGCGATTTATATCTGTCACAATAGTAAATAGGTCATAAATATAGACCCTAATTTACTATTAAATAAGTGCCATTTTATTTGTAAGTAATCAAACTTTAAAGATTAAACATCATTTTTGTAACATCTACCAAGAATGTCTTCAGTTCACTTTTGAAGCCAAATATCAGACTCCAGTTTGGTCGATCTCTAAGAATTCAAAAAGTGCGCGCCACCATTTTTTGATTCGGTGTACTATGGTGGTCCACTTGCATATTTTAATTAGAAGACAGATTTCCATGTTATGGGCATGAGTGTCAAGGTTAAAAGTGATGTAATATGAATATATAATTAGATGTGTGATTTGAGGTTTCTAAGGGGGTATTTCAACTCGTTAAAAAATAGTAATCTTCAACATCGGTAAAAACAATGATATAAAAGTGAATGAAGGTTCACGTACCTCTGTTTGGCCTTTTATGTTATGAAATCATTTTCCAAATCCTAGAGCAAACATGCTACTTTTTGGGCCTCTAGAAATGTACCGGCTGGTTCCCGATTTTTACACAGGAACCAGTCGAACACATAATGCTTCTGGCTGAAGTGATACACACAATTTGACAGATAAACTTGATTGAAAGCTGGTGTTTAAATAGCTATAATCTTTTATTAATGGTTTGATTTTGCTGATAAAAATGCATAGTTATTTTGAAAACATACTTTTTCTATTGGTGTAATTTATTTTACTAAATTTTGAAAATATTGTAAAACGTTTGTCCTGGCTACTTTAACAGTATTTTTTGTTGTTGCTTTCTTCAGTATGTTTATCTTTAATTCCTTAAGGTGTTTACTGTCATTGGCAAAAAATAAATAAAAAATCACCTACCTATCTACCTACCCATTTATGAAATCTTGGGTCGGGAACCGCAAACAGATAAATTTTTAAGGATGGCCTAGTAGTTAAAAAGTTGAGGATCTCATATCTAGCCTAGTTGTATGATACACTGATAACGTGACATTTCAAATTATCTTCTGTTAATATTGTTTTAATAATTTAAGACGTGGGTAGTTTGAGTGTAATATTGTGGTTATTTTCAAGCTAGGATTTGATAAATTTTCATTGTGCCACTCTTATGCGGTGTGTCTGAAGGCAAGACACATCCCATAGCCTCCTCTGTTCAATAAATGGGGACGTAACCCGGGCGGTCCCATGTATCCTCCTGGCATGTTAATGAACCATAGGAATCTATTTCATAGTAAGAGTTGCGCACGGTTTTTGGATTCCTATTTATCCTTCCTGTTTCTTTGAGACTTCTCAAAACAATCTTAACAGTGTGTTGATTGGCCTAACCAACAATTCAGTCAATCATTGGTCTATTTTAATTGCTGAAGAAAGGAATATAAACACATCAAAGTTGCTTCTAGATGACCGGTCTGTGACAGATTAGATATGAATATTAATGTGGCAGTCATAAACATTGGGCATATATTAAAGGACCCAGAGTACATATTATCAGTATTTTCTTGTTATGCCCCCAAAATTTCCGTCCAAAACAATCCTGTCTCAGCCATAGCTTTGAAAGACCTAGGGATTTCCATGAAACTTCACACAAATGTTAACCACAACGAGAAGGTTTGTCGTTTGCAAGAATCGGGTCCGTATCTCAAAGGTCACACTTGGACGCCAAATGAGTCGAAACTTTCGAGGGCGTTTATCACTTATTGGTGACATTTCTTGTTTATTAATTTTAAAAAAAGATAAGTGATGGATTGGTTGATAACTGACAAATGTCTTGTTTTTCAGCAAGTCAAACAGCTGATGGAAAAAGCAATGGGAGAGGAAATTGAGATCTCCAGGAAAGTTGATAGGAATAAACCTGCTGACTTCAGGGGCAGACTGAACACAGGCAGCAGTGATAGAACTGATATAAGTGACCATGATAGGCGAGACAGTACCAGACGAGATGAATCTAGGGATGACAGACAGGGTGACTCTAGGAGTGATAGACAGAGTGACTCGAGGGGTGATAGACGGAGTGACTCGAGGGGTGATAGACGGAGTGACTCGAGGGGTGATAGACGGAGTGACTCAAGGGGTGATAGACAGGATGACTCGAGGGTTGATAGACAGAGTGACTCGAGAAGTGATAGGAGAGGTCAGAGGGACAATGAACGACAAGAGGATGCAAGGAATGATAGACGAGGACCCAGAAATGACCGGGATAACAGCAAAACAGACGAGAGAAATGACAGGAAAGGTGCTAGAGATGACAACCAGAGAGATAATAAACGAGGCGGAACGGGGGATAAACGAGGTATGTACACATCAGTTGTTCAAACATTACATGTTGATGTTGCTGAAAACGATGGCACTGTCATAGTATAATGACCACATGCTTTATCTCCAGGGATTACTGCTGTAACCAGTTCTGACCTGCATGGCCTAGTGGTCGAGTATGGGCCTTTCATGCGGGAGATAGTGGGTTCAGTCCCCAGTCAGTCCCCATCCTGGTCCTACCAGAGACGTCATAACCAGTTCTGACCTGCATGGCCTAGTGGTAGAGTATGGGCCTTTCATGCGGGAGATAGTGGGTTCAGTTCCCAGTCAGTCCCATCCTGGTCCTACCAGAGACGTCATAACCAGTTCTGACCTGCATGGCCTAGTGGTAGAGTATGGGCCTTTCATGTGGGAGATAGTGGGTTCAGTCCCCAGTCAGTCCCATCCTGGTCCTACCAGAGACATCATAACCAGTTTTGACCTGCATGGCCTAGTGGTAGAGTATGGGCCTTTCATGCGGGAGATAGTGGGTTCAGTCCCCAGTCAGTCCCATCCTGGTCCTACCAGAGACGTCATAACCAGTTCTGACCTGCATGGCCTAGTGGTAGAGTATGGGCCTTTCATACGGGAGATAGTGGGTTCAGTTCCCAGTCAGTCCCATCCTGGTCCTACCAGAGACGTCATAACCAGTTCTGACCTGCATGGCCTAGTGGTAGAGTATGGGCCTTTCATGTGGGAGATAGTGGGTTCAGTCCCCAGTCAGTCCCATCCTGGTCCTAGCAGAGACATCATAACCAGTTTTGACCTGCATGGCCTAGTGGTAGAGTATGGGCCTTTCATGTGGGAGATAGTGGGTTCAGTCCCCAGTCAGTCCCATCCTGGTCCTACCAGAGACATCATAACCAGTTTTGACCTGCATGGCCTAGTGGTAAGAGTATCGGCCTTTCATGCAGGAGATAGTGGGTTCAGTCCCCATCCTGGTCCTACCAGAGACGTCATAACCTCGAGTAGCTCGCTTGACATTCAGCATATAAAGAGCAGTTCTAGGTCGGCCCTGTGTCAGTGACATTCAGCTTATAAAGAGCAGTTGTAGGTCGGCCCTGTTTCAGTGACATTCAGCTTACAAAGGGCAGTTCTAAGTGGGCCCTGTGTCAGTGACATTCAGCTTATAAAGGGCAGATCTAGGTCGGCCCTGTGTCAGTGACATTCAGCTTATTAAGGGCAGTTTTAAGTCGGCCCTGTGTCAGTGACATTCAGCTTATAAAGGGCAGTTCTAAGTGGGCCCTGTGTCAGTGACATTCAGCTTATAAAGGGCAGTTCTAAGTGGGCTCTGTGTCAGTGACATTCAGCTTATAAAGGGCAGTTCTAAGTGGGCCCTGTGTCGGTATATGTGACGGGTGGGGTGGCAGCACTATAAAGCTGAGTATTGAGATCATTGCTACAAGTAGACACCATTGTGATATAAAATATTGTTAAAAAATGACGTTAAAACCCATACATACAGGCTTACATACATACAGGCTTGCATACATACAGGCATGCATACATACAGGCTTGCATACATACAGGCATCAGTGTTCATTCTGGAGGGCGACACGAGCGACTTTGTCGCTTTTTCCTCCGTGACTTCGCCTTTTTTTTAGCCGACGGCGAAGTTAAAGTCACCTTCAGATTGACCACTTCGCTTTTTTCCCGCCCTCAAACGAAGTGTAACCAGTCATTTATCTGACCTGTTGTTTATGTCTCAGGACAGGCGTAGACATCTCTGGGAAGGGATTATGCTAATTGCTTTCTTCGATCACAGCAGAAACCCCGCGGGGAGCATACTTTCCTACAACTTTGATATCCCCCGAGGCAATTTTCGCACCGAGGCAATTTTTGTTTACAAATTCGACTCTACAGGGAATACACACACCTTATCCAATGAGATTGCGTATAGCTGAACAATTGACCAATCGTAGGTTCCGTTACAGTTAGACAAGTGCGTGTTGAAAACGTGATCGAAGCAACAGTTTGAAGTTAATTTACATGAGGTGATTAAATGATACCACCGAATAATGATTAGCGTTGTGTTTTCTTAATTGTTTGATGAAACGGACCTTTTTGGTATTCCAAACAAATTAATGCATGAAAAAGAGTTAATAATAGATGACATTTCTACTGAATTTTCGGCAATTTTTTACTTCCGGAAAAGTGCGGTGTCATAGTAGTTCGGATAGGATGGAGGAAAAACTTTTATTTTTTTTTAATAAATATTGTTTTTAGCTAATACAAATTGGGAAACAAAACACATAAATTGGTCTTATAGGTCTTAATGAGGAATAAGCCTTTTAGGAAGAAGTTTGAGAATCATATTTACATAGAACTCCATACAAATTGATAGAAAGATGAATAAATAAAGATACCGCAATATATTTATATTAATTATTCTCTCAATCCTTTCTTCTATAGTTAAGTATATATCAGTAAAGAGTGCCTGTGAATAAAATTAATAAACACATTTAATTTGAAACAGCTAACCAATAGGGTGTATACATATATATCAGTTAATAATTAACAATAACCAATTGCGCGATTAATTTAAAAGATCGTGTCTCCCTCACTTCTCCCTATTTTTTGGTCACTTCTCTCTATTTTCTTTGAAGTGACTTCTCCCTAAAATCCAGGCCTAGATTGAACCCTGAGGCATGCATACATACAGGCATGCATGCATACAGGCTTGCATACATACAGGCATGCATACATACAGGCTTGCATACATACAGGCATGCATACATACAGGCTTGCATACATACAGGCATGCATACACAGCATAGCACCACAATAACAACATACCATACCATACCGTACAATTGCGTACCATACCGTACAATAACACAGGGGCACAGACTAACTCTATTTAGCTAGGAGCCAGCTGGGCCTCTGACTTAGAATTTTTAGGGGCCCAGCCCAAAAGTTAGGGGCCCAACAAAATATTATTTTATTTTACCACTCTGGTGCATAATTTATGAACAATTACATGCCATTACTCCGTGTTTATTGAATATCATAAACAACATTACTGATCATTACAAGTCCAAGTTATCTATTTAATTATAAATAGTATTGTTAATGAGTTTTGTTATAAATGATCACAACTAGAATATGTAAATTATTGTAATAAAAGATTAAAAAAGATTAGATGTTATTAAATTAATGTTTTATTTTGTTATAAATATTTTATGTTGACATACAGTTTTAAAATTAATGTATGAGACCTTTTTTATCAACATGATTCCCTGCCAGGTAATTATTATTGATGATTTCTAAAAGCACCGCATTTTATTAATCAAAAGCGCCGCGTTTTAGAATATCCAAAAACCGGAAGTGAAACCTAATTATTTCCCCTTCAAATTATAACACGAATTTATGATCATATGTAAAATAAACACTACCATGTCTGTTTTAATGTTGATTTTATACCAGCAAATGTTACTTGTACTCTTGCACATCTAATTATTCATTGACATTCGAAGCTCAGAGTACCGTAACATGCAGTTTTATGGGAAACCGTACATCGCAACATCTCAAACATTGTCTCGTTTCCGCAGTGGACAAATAAAAAACAAACGTTTGTTTCGTTATTATTTTGTTTAGGGTTTGTCTATTTCGGCCAACCGTATGTAGTTCACGGGACCAAAGCAAAATATGCGGGGTAAAAACCTCGACTTTTTCTCGAATGTTTGTGTTGAATGATTACACTTTTTCCGTATTTTGGATTGAATATTTTTGGTCGCCACATGGGCGCGTGAAAGTCAAATTTTGGTCGCCCAGACCATTTTTTACTCGCCAATGGCGACTGGGCGACCGCTAATTTGTGCCCCTGTAACATATCATACCATATAACTGATATTTAAGTACCATACCATACAATAACATATCATACCATATTACTGATATTTAAGTACCATACCGTACAATAACATATCATACCATATAACTGATATTTAAGTACCATACCATACAATAACATATCATACCATATAACTGATATTTAAGTACCATACCGTACAATAACATATCATACCATATAACTGATATTTACGTACCATACCGTACAATAACATATCATACCATATAACTGATATTTAAGTACCATACCGTACAATAACATATCATACCATATAACTGATATTTACGTACCATACCGTACAATAATTATAGGTTATTTAACATGGTTCTGTACAATACGGAGATATATTTGGACGAGTACACAGCTGGAAAAGTCATATTGGACGAGCCGTTAGGCGAGTCCAATATGATTTTTTCCAGCTGTGTACGAGTCCAAATATATCCCGTATTGTACAGAACCATGTTAAGTAACCTTTTTATTCTATACCTTTATTTTAACCAATCATTTATAATTCGGATATAACTTTCGTTTGTTTCATGCTTTCAAGCAAGTCGCTATGAACATCGAAAGCACAATTGCATGTAGGTCTATGTATTTTATATATTGTGTTCGACATGGCTTACTCTCAAGCTTTATTTGCTTGAAAGAATGCCCATTTCTCCGTTGTCAACAGTGATTAAATACTACCGAAGGTCAGTTTCAAACAATGATATATTATGCTAGTTTTTTGTGTTTTTTTTTTGTTATAAAGGAAAATTAAATAAAAATATGTGCAATAGATAGGTTTTCATTACTTGACAACAATTTATGGTTAGGTAATGACAGAAGCCTGTCGGTTCTGATTTTTATTCGGACCTTTTCACGCGTTTCGGTCTTTATCATAGGTTTAACATGGAACCTGTGAAGCGTACAATACGAACAAAATACGGGATATTTTGTACGCGCGTGCGTCCCGATACGGAAATATATTGTACGGTCACATGACTCGAAAGAGCGTCTACGATTGGATGTATAAATTAGGTATAGAATAACATATCTTACCATATAACTGATTCTTTTTTTTATTAAAATGGTACTGGTAAACAGAACCATTCACAATCTGAAACGGATGGTATTTGGGTGAGGGTCACACTTAGCTTAAACTTTACCTTGAAAATGGTTTCTGCATGATATATATTAAAAGTCCCTACAATCTACCTTTAATTGTGTGTAGGTGTTTTTTCTCTGAGATGGTAATTTTGTGTAGGTGTGTTATTTCTGAGATGGTAATTTTGTGTAGGTGTGTTTTCTCTGAGATGGTAATTGTGTGTAGGTGTGTTTTCTCTGAGATGGTAATTGTGTGTAGGTGTGTTTTCTCCAAGATTGCTAAGATGTCTATTTATTTTCAGGTCAAGGCACTGTGAATTCAAACTTTGTCTATGAAATGATTTCTACAATTTATCTCAAATTGTACATGACATTAATAAGACCTGTGCAATATTTGTAATAGTAGAGCATCACTGGGCTCTGACAGCACTTGTTGTATGTTGCAGGGAACGCGTGTTTTAACTGCGGAGATACCAGCCACATGAGGAGTGATTGTACAAAACCAGCTAACTTCAGTAAGTACAGGTCATTTTATTGTCTCGCCCATGATAGTGGGTAGCGAAATATAGCAGTCGGTTTTCCGGCGGCGGACGCATTTAAATCAACTATATCTCAACAACAGCTGCTCGAATTTTTTTGAAACTTTTTCACATGCTTTGTTGGGTCAAGGGACATCACATAATGCCAAAATTACCAAGGTTAGGGTCATATTTTCCTTTTTTTCCCAAAACATAACCTTTGTTAGGTATTAAAGTTAACCTCGGTTAACAGTATGTGATTGCCTCATTTTCTTTGTTTGATACTTGATCATATATACAGGGTTCGACACTAACTTTTTTAAACGGGTAGTCCGGAGGACTAGTGACTTTAAAAATCTAGTCCTCCTGAGAACTAGATGGTCCTTCCAAAAAAAGTGAACAGTGCCAAAAAAAACTTTTCGTCTTGAAGATACCAACTGAAATCGTAAAACTTTACTTTTTTCGGTTTCTCCTCAGGCAGACTTTCATCAGATTTAGATGCATTTTCAACCCTAACCAACTTGACACATGTTGATCGAATGCATTATTATTCTGGTCTTCGTTTCATTTTTATTGAAAAATACTAATTATTCCACAATTACCCCAAACTTATTTTTCTGTCATACCCGCATTGAGTAACAAAACACAAAATCATTACCTAATCCATAGACGTAGATAAGTTATTGATGGCTATGACTAATCGTAGCATGCAGTATATTTCCATTGATTTCTCTCGTCTATAAAGCAATCACAAACAAACTCGCTTTATAGAAAACACATTTCTTTATTTCATTAGCCGTCAATAAAACACAATAGAAGTTTGCGCGTTTGCTTAGGGCTATTCCATTAAAACATACAGGGGGGTAGTGGACGGCAATTTAAAGAAAATACATGATAGGGTGCCTTGTCCCAAAAATCGCATCTATGGTACCGTCCTAACTCCGGAAAATCGCATCTACAGGTGGGTGGGTAAATCTCACACAAAAACAATTGTGGGGAATGTTGGGTGTGGGTATCTGAACTAAATCAATCAAGATTGGATCTCAAACATTTTTAATCAAGATGGGGTGTTTTTCAAGTTAAAAAAACACATTTTTTTCTCGAATACACTTTGATAAGCCGACTTGTCAAGGTGTTGTTGCTTTTGAAAACAGAATGAATTCAAGAACAACTCCTACGAAATTTCGTACTTCGTACTCAATTAGATTCATACTATTGTACATCGTACTCAATTTGATTCATACTATCAGTTATTTTTCAGAGGGGAAGTTATTAGCCAGCCAACCGTGCAGCCGTCTTTTGCACGACCGTTTTTGAAAAATCGCGGCCAATATTTGGTGGAGTGGGTGGGTTAAACTCTTACTTTCTCAATATTGTGATGTTTTGTAAGTACGAAAATATAACAACAAACTTTAAAGGGATACTGTCTAAGTATTAAAGCAGATTATTGAGCATAACCAAATAACAGCGAAATGAACAGTGAAAACATGAGGATGGACCCAAATAATTCTAGTAATAAATTTAATTTTTTAAAATGTTTTATTTGTTGTTTGTTAACCTTGCTGGGTTTAATTTAGAGCTACAGAACTCTGCACTACTGGGTTACCTGAGAGTGTAATTTTAGTGTGTGGTTTAAGCCCAAAAAGCGGTAATTTTTAAAAATAAATAAAAATTGTACCACTATTGAATTCAAGCAAATGATCTTGTTTTTATAATGGTAAATATTGAATAATGGTAGGTGTTTGTTTAATTAGTTTGTGCTTTATAAAGTTTAAGATTGCAGACAGTGTCCCTTTAATATATGCTAATTTCGAATTTTAATTAAACAAAACGTTTTTATTTTTATTTTATTTGATTGGTGGTTGGGTCCACTTTTTTTCTCTTTTTTTAGATGGGTTGTGGAGCCCGATATTTAATATTTTGGTCTTTATTTTTTATTGATGGGTGGTGCAGTCCCCAAATTTTTATTTCATCGGTGGTGGGGGTCTTGAAAAAGTGACACCCCACCCCACCCCGCCCCCAACCCACACCCCTCATGGTTCGCACAGACTTGAAAAGGCCCTAAATTTTGATGAGTTGCTTGAAAAGGCCCTAAATTGCATGTCAGGCCCTAAAAAGTCCCTAAATTTACTCTTATACGGCCCTAAAAATGTGTATTCAACCAAAAGTGGTGTACAACGTATGGCTGGGCAATGAAAGCGGAAGATAAGTTCAAGGCTAATGTAAAAAGTTGATTGATCTTGGCAAGATGGGAGAAGGTGCTTTGCGCTCGCATGAAAAAGGTGAAAAGCACAAAGTCAACCAGCGATTAGATTCCACGCAAAGAGGCATGGGAACATTTACTATTCCTCCCCCACCTCCTCGTTCGACTACCACTGCTGATGGTGCGAGTGTGCCGATCGCGAGTTCTTCGACAAGTGGACACATGCAAACATATGTAGCGAAACCAATGTTTTGAAGGCAGAAATTTTGTGGACATTGCAAACTGTCGTTAACCATAATTCCTACAAATCGAATGAGACAGTAGGCAAGCTTTTTAAAACTTAGGTAGGTCCAGGTTTATTGGCTATAAATAAGTAAAACCCAGCTAATGCAACCGCTTACAATATACACATTTAGTTTTGTTTTTTTACAGGTGACTGCTTAATGCAGCACTATAGTTTGCAGAAAGCTATTAGAGGAGCTTTCTACAATACTATCATGCTGCAATAAGCTGCCACCTATCTTCTTATAGGGGTCACTTTAGAGGGGTTTTACTGTAGCAGTAAGCAGGAATTTTAGTCAAACGCATAATTATGCTATAAATATTGAGGCCCTAAATTTAGCGAAAATGTCCCTAAAAAGGCCCTAAATTTAGGTTTGAAAAGTCTATGAACCATGTCCCTATACATTTAATTCTGGAATTGCCCTAATGACTTGTGTATGTTAAAAAGCACATTCACAGGTAAACAGTTATTACGTGAATGCATAATGTATACATTACAGTATACATTACATAGCTATTCCACGTGAAACAAAATAAATTTAGCACTCGTTAACTTATTGGTTTAGTGGGTGGGGAATATGTTTTGTCCTGTCTCCACGTGTGGGACGTTCCTAAATGGAATTTTACGGCTCTTTCCACTAAAAATATGCAAGTCATTACTGTTTCACTGGCACATAGCTTACATGGGATCAGGTGGATATGTAAATTAAGCACAACCTGGGTTGAGCCTCACTGCATGGGCTGCTCGACTCATTTCTACACATCATGCAAAGAACACTTCAAATGGCAGAAAAAGTTAAAATTCTATTGGTGGGGGGTATCTGGGGAGTTAAAATTATGTAGTAGTTCGCCTCACAAGATTGCATAAATGCTATGTGACACAAACGACGTTATATAATAACAATAGAAAACAAGCTTTAAATGGGTAATAGGCATATATATTCTGGCAGTGAAGAAAATTTGAATTTAAGAAATCTCATTGCTTGTTGTTGTTGTTGTTGTATAGACCACTATAAACCTTTCACTGCTAAGGTCATGGGTTTGAATCCCAGCTTCACCTGCAGATTGTTAGTGAGAACATTCAATGGTTAAGACTTAAGTGCAGAAAATGGGTGGTTGCTCAAATTCTTGAGTCTGAGTACACAACCCTTTATCCACCAATAAAAGCCTCCATCACATATATAGTAAACTTAAATGCATTTTTTGGCAACTTCCAAATCATTTATTAAAAAAATACACAGTTAAACAATAAAAATACATAGGTGGTTGTCTTCCATATCATTTTACTTCTATGCGTGGTCATATCAATATGAAAATTGCATATATAGGTGGGTGGTTAAATTTAAAAGTGCCTTCCGTTACCCCCTGGTATGTTTTAGTGGAATAGCCCTTATTGACGACCGCTGCAAAGATTCTTTACAACTGTGCCGATGTCAATCATATAAAACAGTCTATTAAATCATTTTAGAATTATTTTATTTTTAGAATTTTGTGCCGATGTCAATCATATAAAACAGTCTATTAAATCATTTTAGAATTATTTTATTTTTAGAATTTTGTGATTCTTGGTTTCAAGTAACTTATTACTCAACGAGTGATACAAACAGTCTAAATCTGATTCCCACAGCAATTAAAAGGCTCATTCAGTTCTGAGAATACACTGAGTTGCATCATAATAGCATGGCGTGATGTCATAATACCAGGGTGGGATGTCATAATACCAGGGTGGGATGTCATAATACCAGAAAGTGATGTCATATCATAGAAGCAACCAAACGAAAATATGAATGAAACATTCTGATTGGTTCAGTGATCAAAATTGGACCAATGAAATCAGTTAATTTAAAGCTCATTACATTCTCAGAACACGCTGAGTTTTTACTGTACATTGAGTAATGAGGTTCTTGAAACCCAGAAACCCAAAATTCTAATAATAAAATAATTCTAAAATGATTTAATAGACTGTTATAATTATAACAGTTTTTTAAATTTATTTATCGCAGGAGAAATCAGTTTCAAAGTATCTCGTCTAATCATAACCCCGCCCTTGTGCAGTAGTTTGTAGTACGATTTTTAATTATTCACCAAGCGGAAAAAATAAGACGGCTTTGATTGGTTTACTTAAATAGAATGTGCACATGATCCCCACATGCCTAACAAGCAAACATGGCGGTTATATTCACATCTCGCCTCAGGCAAACCTATAATGATCGATAATTGCCCTGATTAGATAAGAGTCTGGTTGTAATTTAATGGTAATGGGATTAAATAAAGTACTTGTGAAACACGTGCTGAGTGTGTATTTTAGAGGGTTTTGTTAATTATGAGGTTAATCACATTTGAAATTGCCGAAATTGATCCGAAAATGGCGGCGACTCAAATTTCGCCCCACATGGATAGAAAAGCAAATTCAGCCAAATCATAGCGACGGTTTAAGCGACTTCGTCTAATCGAGTGACCCCGGCCCTATATTAGGAATGTGTATTTTACGGCCGTAATATCTATAATGGGGCTAGAAAAATTACTAGTTCTCCTGAAAAACAGGTGGGCACAGGACTAGAGTTAGCGTCGAACCCTGATATATTGTTGGCATTGGTGGACATCACTGAACGACAAAAACTACGAAGGTCAAGGTCATATTTTGCTTATTTCCCACAAACTTAACCTTGGTTAGGTAACTTAACCTCAGTTAACTTTGTGATTGCCTCACTTTATGTCTGATACTTGGTCATATGTATTGTCTATAATCGAACCCTACTGGCATGGATAGAATTTCGAAAATACTTTTCCCCGTTCACTATTCAACAGGTGCGCAATATCAGTTTGTTCGGGAATCATGAAATATTTTTTCAAAATAAATCGATTTTCTTCGAATCATTCACAAAAAGTGGCATTTTCACATTAGCGGACATTTGGAATGAAAACACTCATGATTTTTTTTCAAGTGAGGATTTACTGAAACAACTTTAACATAAACAAAATTGGATTTCCGAATGGACGAAATTAAAATCATCGATTCCAAAAAAATACATTTTAGCAATGAAGTCATGCGCATTTGCTGTTGAAATGAATAGGACATTCAATATGGAAGAAAACTACATTTTTAAACAGTAATAACGAAAAATTCAAACCAAATGAATTAAAAATAAAGCATATTTTAACGTCAATGAACAATAAAGTTGATAAACTTAAAACCGAACTTAAATGGGAGGAAAAATTAGGGGTAGGTTCTATCATATGGAAACCAATTTGGAAAAATATAAAATACTCATTTGGGTCATTGAAATCTAAACAATTTCAATGGAAGTTTCTGCATAACGCTATTTTTACGGAACATCGATTACATACTATGAGATTATCGAACGGTTTATGCAATATGTGTAAAAATGATAGAGAAACTCTGTTTCATTTATTCTTCGACTGCGATGTTATTAAACCACTGTGGGGAACTATAAATGTAATATTAAATGATATTTCAGAGATCCTTGACATCGAATTAGACAATCTTAAATTTGAACACGTTGCTCTAGGATTCTATAGTAAGCCAGGGAAATTAAATATACTCAACTCCGTCATTTATGAAACAAAATGGCAAATATGGAAATTCAGAATCAGCTATAAATATGATGAAATTAAACCTTCTATTAACGGCTTATACTTCCGTATTATTAGCATACTAAAAGATCAAATTAATGGACAAAGAATGTGGAAAGAAAATATTAGTGCATTACGGTATATTATATCACTGTATAAAAATTTTTTTTAACCTGTTTAGCATGCCATTCTCCTTTTTTGTATTTCGTTTCGACAAGAAAGATTAATAATGCACAAGTCAACGATAACTGTATCAGGCATTTACTAGCCTCTCATATCATGCTCTTCTCTCACACAGAAGACATGTGGCAACATATATGGGCTTCCTGATGGTAGTACATAGAATACAATTATTCATATGTATATATGCTTTTTTTAAATTCATTTATGTGGCGGTTAAAAGAAGGTTTACAGTGATGTTAAAAATACATTCATGAACAATTTGATACAATTATATAATATTATGTGTATCACAGATATATATATACGAGGTGGTTTAGTGTGCTTAATACACACAGAAGACACCGAAAGAAGGATGATTTAGTTACTTATCATGTGTGATAATAGTGTCATATTATAATTACATATTCATTAAACTGGTCATTGTTTAAAATAAAAAAATAAAAAAAATAAAAAAAGATTGCCATGTCTCCGTATAATTGTTATTATATATAAATATTGCTATGTAGAATTTATTTAACTTTTGTTGACAACTAATTAATGAAGAAAACATTAAACTTAATATTTTAAAAAAATAAAAAAATAAAAAATATGTATTGTTGGCATTGGCGGACATCGCAGATAAAGTGTCTTGCTCAGGGACACAACGCATATGGAAAGGTAATGTTTTATGTTATTTACCCTAAACATCAGTATGTTTGATACTTGGTCATATATAATATTGGCATTGGTGGACATCACCGAACGACAAAAATCACCAAGGTCATATTTTGCGTTATTTTCCCCAAACTTAACCTTGGTTTATAGGTAACTTAACCTTGGTTTATAGGTAACTTAACCTCGGTTAACTTTGTATGATTACCTCATTTTATGTCTTTGATACTTGGTCATATGTATTGCTGGCACTGGTGGACATCGCTGAACGACATAAATACCAAGGTCAAGGTCATGTTTTACATTATTTACCCTAAATATCATTTTAACTTTTTCTGGTAACTTTAATTTCATTGTTTGATAATTGGTTATATATATTGGTGGACCTCACTTAATGACAAAAATTACCAAGGTCATATTTTGCGTTATTTTCCCCAAACTTAACCTTGGTTAGGTAAATTAACCTTGGTTAACTTTATGTGATTGCCTCACTTTATGTCTTTGATACTTGGTCATAAGTATTGTTGTCATTGGTGGACATCGCTGAACGACAAAAATACCAAGGTCAAGGTCATGTTTTGCGTTATTTATTCTAAACATCAGTTTGGTTAGGTAAGTTAACCTCAATTAACATATTTTGCGTTATTTTCCCCAAACTTAACCTTGGTTAGGTAACTTAACCTCAGTTAACGTTATGTGATTGTCTCACTTTATGTCTTGGATACTTGGTCATATGTATTGTTGGCATTGGTGGACATCGCTGGACGACAAAAAAAATACCAAGGTCAAGGTCATATTTTGCGTTATTTTCCCAAAACTACACCCGGGTTAAACCGCTTAACCTCAGTAACTTAACTTCTTATGATAACCTTGATTTTATTTGATACTTGGTCATATGAAATGTCGTCTTTGGTGGACATCATTTAAGCACAAATTTAATAAAAAATATTTCATATGCCATTTGCCGCGGTTGGCGAGACACCCTCAGACCGAGGTCTTGTATTTTAAGTGTGGTGTCGATAAATATTTTGACAAGGTAAAAGAATTCCTCTAAGGGCTATTCCATTAAAACATACATGGGACACCAGGAAGACACATTTGAAATTTAGCACCCACCCATAGATACAAAATTTAGTTTAAAGAACCAAATTTCAAAAAAAAAAAAGGGTTCACCTATAGATGTTTATTCAATTGTCTTCCTGGGGTCCCGATTATGCTTTAATGGAATAACCATAACCCAACCAAAGTTTTTTTCATCCTGTTTATTATTCATTGCAAAGCAAAAAATTTGAGGGTATATACAAATTAGGTACTACATGTTCATGACCAGTCCATTTCACAAATGACTAATTGTGTTGCTGATAATGAATTAAACCCTTGTATTTATTATGTCTCCCCCACTTTGTGGAGGGGAGACATATTGTTCTGTCTGTCGTCTGTGTGTATGTCACACATATCCGGACTAGTTTCCTGAACCCCTGGCCGGATTTCAACGAAACTTTGCAGTGATAATCAGTACCAAGCCTAGTTATGCGTATCATCTCCTTGTTCCGGTTGAAGATTTTTGGCAGAGTTATGGCTGTTTAAGGCTTTTAGTACACAGGCTTTGTCTGGAATATTTCTCCTTAACCACTTGCCGGATTTCAACGAAATTTTGCAGAGATGATCAAGCCTAGTTGTGCATATTGTCGCCTTGTTCCGATTGAATGAATTTTGAAGGAGTTATGGTCCTTTACTCCTGAACACATGTCCAGATTTTAATACCCCTGAACCGCTGGTCGGATTTCAACGAAACTGGACCAAGCCTGGTTGTGTATATGGTCTCTGTGTTCTGGTTGAATGATTTTTGGCAGAGTTATGGCCATTTAAAGGTTTTGATACATAAACTTTGTCTGGATTAATTCTCCTGATTCCCTGGCCAGATTTCAACGAAACTTGGCAAGGATGATCTGTACCAAGCCGTGTGGAGCGCTGTGGTCTAGTAGTAGAGCGTTGGACCCATGATCCAAAAGTCATGGGTTCGATTCCTGCCATTGCCATATGCGTTGTGTCCCTGAGCAAGACACTTTATCTGCATTGCTTAGTACTGGTTCTACCCAGGAAGACATCGAGAGTGATTCAAATAAGTTCATAGAGCTTTTGTTACAATCCATGTAAAAATAAATAAGTTTAAACGAAACCTAGTTGAGCATCTTCACCGTGTTCTGATTAAATAATTTTTGGTTTGAGTTATGGCCCTTTAAAGGGTTTAATACACTAAATTTGTCCGGACTAGTTCTCCTGAACCCCCTAGCCGGATTTCAACGTCGGTCTGTCGGTCGGTCTGTTGAATCTTGTGGACCGAACTACTTCTACTGTTTTCAAGATATGGACTTGAAACTTTGTATACATGATCAGCACGAAGTGTAGATGTGCGTGATGCAATGGTGTGGCTTGTGCAATTCCATGCAGAGTTATTGCCCTTGCACTTAGTCAAAATTGCAAATATTAGCATATGCAATATTGTGGAGTGAACTGAACTTCTTCTACAGTTTTCAAGATATTGAATTGAAACTTTGTATACATGATTAAAACGAAGTGAAGATGTGCGTGACACAATTCAATTGCTATATTCATCATATGCAATCTTGTGGAGTAAACTACTTTTACATTTTTCAAGATATTTAATTGAAACTTTGTATACATGATCAAAATGAAGTGTATATGTGTGTGACACAGTCTTTCTTAAATTCAATCAAAGCAATGCAGAGTTATTGCTCTTGAACTTAGTCAAAATTGCTATTCGGCATTTGCAATACTGTGGAGCAAACTACTTTAACAGTTTTCAAGATATTAAATTGAAACTTTGTAAACATGATCAAAATGAAGTGTATGTGCGTGACCCAGTCTTTGTTTGGCTCAGTATTGGCTCAGTGTTGGTTCACCTTAAAACCCCAATTCAATGCAGAGTTATTGCTCTTGAACTTGGTCAAAATTGCTATTCAGCATATGTAATACTGTGGGGCGAACTACTTCAACAGTTATTAAGATATTGAATTTTTGTGTACGTGATCATCATGAAGTGTAGATGTGTGTGACACAATTTCGGTGTGGCTCAGTTAATTCCATGCAGAATTATTGCCCTTGCACGTAGTAAACATTGCTTTAACCAGCATATGCAATCTTATAGAGTGAACTACTTTTACAGTTCGTAAGATATTGAATTAAAACTTTGTGTGTTATGTGTACATGTACGTGACACAATTTTTATGTGGCTCAGTCAATGCCATGCAGAGTTATTGCCCTTGATCTTACTAAAAAATTGTTTGCGGTCGTATTTTTCACCTTCAGTGATAGTTATAGTTTAATTACACAAGAATGTTGACAAATAATTATATAAAAACAGACATTTGCAGTGAATAAATACTTTGTTTTTCCAGTATTTTCAGGCTTCATCTCGCATCAAGACCCTGTAAATGATGTCATCTGTACTATCTATAGTAATCTAGTTTATTTCGTTATTGATGTTAAAATACGTTGGTATAAGTTGGGCCTTGTTCATTTCAGATGTGGAGTGCTTTAACTGCCACAAGACTGGACATATGTCGAGGGATTGCCCTCTTAAAGCAGGTGACGTTTTCATTATATAGTCATATTATCATATGGTGTTGTTGCCTTGTTTAGAAGTTTCAATATTAAAATACTTAAAACTCAGGAGAGACAAAAATCATCCCAACAAAATGCGTTGAAAGTATAAAAGTTAAAATTCATTGATTGATAGTTAAAATTCGTTGATTGATAATTCTTTATTGAAAACTTAAACAATCGTTATGTCAGTCTTGTAAGGAATGTAAATTATGGTAATCTTGTTTATCTTGAATACATAAATACTGTAATGTTAAAAGCTTGTATCTATATTTAAACTGAATGATTTTGGGAAAGAGAAATAATTAAATATTTTATTGTTCACTCATTGCTGTGAATTATACGAGAGCTAAATCATAATATATTATAGATATGTTCATCATCTTGTTCATTATTAGAAAATCGACCTGCGTCTACCCCAGTTACAACAGCAGGGGGTGACAGTAAGAAGGATGATGAATGGGACGCTGAACCCATGTCTACGCCAAAACTGACCACCTCTCGGAATTACACCAAACCCATCGCCGAGTCCACGCCCAAAGAGGCTGCTTCATCCCCTCCTAGAAAAACAGAGCAGACAACTCCTCGGAAGAAATCCCAGACTGCTTTAACCACAACAGGCCTGCCACTGAACCACGAAGTTGATGTAAGTATTGTTTAATATCAGTAGTAACCGGCCTTGAGGTTGTGGGGTGAAGGTTTATTAAGGGTAATTAATGGTTTATGCTGATGTAAATCTGCTCCAATCTAATATTTGGGTTTAGCGATTGTGGACCAACATCTTCAGGTTTTATTTAAAAAAATATATAAAATGTAGCAGGTATTTTAAAGTCAGTGAGTGAGCTGCATGACTTTTGTGTTTTAGCTTGACTTTTCGAAGCTATTCTACTCGTATCACAGAGTCGGATAACTTTTTATGTTAAGCTCATATCTCAGAAACCACTTAAAGGATTCCAATGAAACTTTACACATGCATTCACGTTCATATGCGGAACTCATACAGATAAGTGTCGTTAACTCTTTTATGAATTTTATCAGAGCTATGCCCATTTTGCAACTTCAGGGCACTAGTCTGCTTTTAGGGAACTGGAACCAGTGCTCTCAGGAAGGGGAATTTTGCATTGTTTTCATATCGGGAATTTTTAAGAAACAAAAGTTTTTTATGCCCCCGAAAAAAATTCTGGGGCATATAGTAATCACACCGTCCGTCCGGATTCTGTCTGTCTGTCCGCATTCTGAAGTTTGTGTCCGGACCGTAACGTCACAACCCCTGCAGGGATTTTTAAATAACTTGGCACAAGTGATCACCATAACAAGATGATGTGTCATGCGCAAAACCCAGATCCATACCTCAAAGGTCAAGGTTACACTTAAAGTTTATAGGTCAAAAACAGGTACGTAATTTCGTATCCGGACCGTAACGTCACAACCCCTGCAGGGATTTTTAAATTACTTGGCACAAGTGATCACCATAACAAGATAATTTGTCGCGCGCAAAACTTAAGTCTGTACCTCAAAGGTCAAGGTCACACTTGCAGTTCATAGGTCAAAAACAGGTACGCAATTTCGGGTCCGGACCGTAACGTCACAACCCCTGCAGGGATTCAAGTGATCACCATAACAAGACGATGTGTCGCGCGCAAAACCCAGGTGTTCAAGGTCAAGGTCACACTTGGAGGTCAATAGACAAATTGTGTCCGGTCACTAACTCTGGCATTCATGGAAGGATTTTCAATTAACTTGGCACAAGTGCTCACCACAACAAGACGATGTGTCGCGCACAAAATCCAGGTCTGTGGCCCCAAGGTCAAGGTCACATTTAGAGGTCAAAGGTCAAATTGTGTTTGGTCAATAACTTTTGCATGCCTGGACGGATTTTCAAATAACTTGGCACAAGTGCTCACCACAACCAAATGAGGTATCGTGCACAATTCCAGGTCCATGGCTCCAAGGTCAAGGTCATACTTAGAGGTCAAAGGACACTTCGGGGGCATTTATCACTTACAGTGATATTTCTTGTTTGTTTTATTTAAGTAGCACCAAGAATGTACCATCCAAAATTGCAAAAAGTATGCAGTTTTCCTGTATTGGAATTAAAAATGTCTATTAGATATGTGGAACAGCCCTAATATTTATATATATATATTTGTTTTGTTTTGTTTTTAAGAGGGGATTTTTTCACAGGAAAAGCGGGAAAATAATTACTTTTAGGGGAGGGAAATGGGGCCCCAAAAATGGCCAAATGAGCGCCCTGAACTTAATTTCCCAATAAATAGACAAAGCCCCAAAAGTCGAGCATATTTGCCCTATATTTTAGGTTGTAGTGACCAAGGCTATAGACCCAGCCAGAACTACACACGCTTGTTTGCCGTATATTTCAGGTTGTAGTGACCGAGGCTATAGACCCAGCCAGAAATTAGATGTTCGTGTTTGCCGCATATTTCAGGTTGTAGTGACTGATGCTATAGACCCAGCCAGAAATATACGTGCCCTACATTTCAGGTTGTAGTGACCGAGGCTATAGACCTAGGCAGAAATACACATGCTTGTTTGCCATATATTTCAGGTTGTAGTGACCGAGGCTAAAGACCCATCCAGAAATAGACATGCATGTTTGCCCTACATTTTAAGTTGTAGAGACCGAGGCTATAGACCCAGCCAGAAATACACATGCATGTTTGCCCTACATTTCAGGTTGTACTGACCGAGGCTATAGACCCAGTCAGAAATACACATGCATGTTTGCCATATATTTCAGGTTGTAGTGACCGAGGCTATAGACCCAGCCAGTGAATTGGAAAAATGGGATATTTTGACAACGTTAAAAAAAAGACGAAATATAGTATTTTTTGCAGTATTGTTTGCAGTATATTTCAGGTTTTAGTGACCGAGGCTATAGACCCAGCCAGTGAATTGGAAAAATGGGATATTTTGACAACGTTAAAAAAAAGAAGAAATATAGTATTTTTTATATGTATTAAGTCTCAGTCTTTCATTTAATATTAAATTCACATCAAGAACATTTTTGAGGAGGGGAAAGTTCGGCCCCAAATTACTCTTTAAAAAAACACTGGCTACAGACCCAGCCAGAAATACACTTGCATGTTTGCAGTATATTTCAGGTTTTAGTGACCGAGGCTTTAGACCCAGCCAGAAATACACATGCATAATTGCCATATATTTCAGATTGTAGTGACCGAGGCTGTAGATCCCAGCCAGATTTGGGTACAGTTGCTTACCAAGGAGAACGTTGAACATTTAGTTGATGTGATGAGTTCCATGACACAGGCAAGTCCTTATGTTACATAAATACAGGAAAATATCCCCTTGGCAATGACTGGTCCTAATGCAGACGTTTAATTATAGTTTTATGCAAACCATTGTTGATGTAAATGTGAGAAAATTGTGTACGCGTGTAACGTAATATCAAGAGGCAAAACTGTATTGATTTTGTTCAAAACTTTACAACATGTGTAGCACTACGGGGTTGTATGCCATGCTTGTTACATTTAATAACAAGGTCCGGACTTCGCGTTATGATTTCCATAATTTATTGGTACATATATATAACAGTCTGAATAATTACACATTCATAATACGCTATGAACATCCTGTTATATATATTATATAATATATACATATCCGTTTCGTATAGTGGTTTTCAGTACTTCCATTTGTTAACTACTTCAATAGTCCCTTTTATTAAATGCTTCACAAAGTATAATAGTATTATACTTGAAGATTACCCATACTGCTTTTCGGCTGTTAGTCATGCCTCACATATGGACATCGACCTGTGTAGCTACAGGTTAACGCCATGGTGATACCTCATTGTATGCATAAATTACCCACAAGACCTTTCGGCGAATGGTCTCCCCTAATATGGCAATACCTCTTAACTCCCAGAATTCATAGTTTAGTTAAGAGCAAGTAAACAATAACAGGTGTTCAGATGATTAACCAACAACTAAAGGACAGTATAAGGAAACTACCATTGCATGATCAGTTATAAGGAGGGGTGTATTTTAACTCTAATTGTGTTACATTTATAAACTGTTATTAGGTTAAGTACAATGGCAAGGCTGTAGTGTTACACATGCACATAGTGAGGAAATATATACAACATGCACATAGTGAGGAAATATATACAACATGCACATAGTGAGGAAATATATACAACATGCACATAGTGAGGAAATATATACAACATGCACATAGTGGGGAAATATATACAACATGGAAATATATACATCATGAAAATATATACAACATGGAAATATATTCAAGATGCACATAGTGAGGAAATATATACAACATGCACATAGTGAGGAAATATATATATACAACATGCACATAGTGGGGAAATATATACAACATGCACATAGTGAGGAAATATATACAACATGCACATAGTGAGGAAATATATATATACAACATGCACATAGTGGGGAAATATATACAACATGCACATAGTGAGGAAATATATACAACATGCACATAGTGAGGAAATAAATATATACAACATGCACATAGTGGGGAAATATATACAACATGCACATAGTGAGGAAATATATACAACATGCACATAGTGAGGAAATATATACAACATGCATAGTGAGGAAATATATACAACATGCACATAGTGAGGATATATATACAACATGCATAGTGAGGAAATATATACAACATGCACATAGTGAGGAAATATATACAACATGCATAGTGAGGAAATATATACAACATGCACATAGTGAGGAAATATATACAACATGCACATAGTGAGGAAATATATACAACATGCATAGTGAGGAAATATATACAACATGCACATAGTGAGGATATATATACAACATGCATAGTGAGGAAATATATACAACATGCACATAGTGAGGAAATATATACAACATGCATAGTGAGGAAATATATACAACATGCACATAGTGAGGAAATATATACAACATGCATAGTGAGGAAATATATACAACATGCACATAGTGAGGAAATATATACA
Organism: Cyrtodaria siliqua; assembly: GCA_037043455.1. NCBI lineage: Eukaryota > Metazoa > Mollusca > Bivalvia > Adapedonta > Hiatellidae > Cyrtodaria > Cyrtodaria siliqua. The sequence goes on from JAWPHD010006470.1 coordinate 95,961, forward strand.
ACATGCACATAGTGGGGAAATATATACAACATGCACATAGTGAGGAAATATATACAACATGCACATAGTGAGGAAATATATACAACATGCACATAGTGAGGAAATATATACAACATGCATAGTGAGGAAATATATACAACATGCACATAGTGAGGATATATATACAACATGCACATAGTGAGGAAATATATACAACATGCACATAGTGAGGAAATATATACAACATGCATAGTGAGGAAATATATACAACATGCACATAGTGAGGAAATATATACAACATGCATAGTGAGGAAATATATACAACATGCACATAGTGAGGAAATATATACAACATGCATAGTGAGGAAATATATACAACATGCATAGTGAGGATATATATACAACATGCATAGTGAGGAAATATATACGACATGCACATAGTGAGGAAATATATACAACATGCATAGTGAGGATATATATACAACATGCATAGTGAGGATATATATACAACATGCATAGTGAGGAAATATATACAACATGCACATAGTGAGGAAATATATACAACATGCACATAGTGAGGATATATATACAACATGCATAGTGAGGATATATATACAACATGCGCATAGTGAGGAAATATATACAACATGCACATAGTGAGGAAATATATACAACATGCATAGTGAGGATATATATACAACATGCATAGTGAGGAAATATATACAACATGCACATAGTGAGGAAATATATACAACATGCACATAGTGAGGAAATATATACAACATGCACATAGTGAGGATATATATACAACATGCACATAGTGAGGAAATATATACAACATGCACATAGTGAGGAAATATATACAACATGCATAGTGAGGAAATATATACAACATGCACATAGTGAGGATATATATACAACATGCATAGTGAGGAAATATATACAACATGCACATAGTGAGGAAATATATACAACATGCATAGTGAGGAAATATATACAACATGCACATAGTGAGGAAATATATACAACATGCATAGTGAGGAAATATATACAACATGCACATAGTGAGGAAATATATACAACATGCACATAGTGGGGAAATATATACAACATGCACATAGTGAGGAAATATATACAACATGCACATAGTGAGGATATATATACAACATGCATAGTGAGGAAATATATACAACATGCACATAGTGGGGAAATATATACAACATGCACATAGTGGGGAAATATATACAACATGCACATAGTGAGGAAATATATACAACATGCACATAGTGGGGAAATATATACAACATGCACATAGTGAGGAAATATATACAACATGCACATAGTGAGGAAATATATACAACATGCATATATACAACATGCACATAGTGGGGAAATATATACAACATGCACATAGTGGGGAAATATATACAACATGCACATAGTGAGGAAATATATACAACATGCATAGTGAGGAAATATATACAACATGCACATAGTGAGGATATATATACAACATGCATAGTGAGGAAATATATACAACATGCACATAGTGAGGAAATATATACAACATGCATAGTGAGGAAATATATACAACATGCACATAGTGAGGAAATATATACAACATGCACATAGTGAGGATATATATACAACATGCACATAGTGAGGAAATATATACAACATGCACATAGTGAGGATATATATACAACATGCACATAGTGAGGAAATATATACAACATGCATAGTGAGGAAATATATACAACATGCACATAGTGAGGATATATATACAACATGCACATAGTGAGGATATATATACAACATGCACATAGTGAGGATATATATACAACATGCACATAGTGAGGAAATATATACAACATGCACATAGTGGGGAAATATATACAACATGCACATAGTGAGGATATATATACAACATGCACATAGTGAGGAAATATATACAACATGCACATAGTGAGGATATATATACAACATGCACATAGTGGGGAAATATATACAACATGCACATAGTGAGGATATGTATACAACATGCACATAGTGAGGAAATATATACAACATGCACATAGTGAGGATATATATACAACATGCACATAGTGAGGATATATATACAACATGCACATAGTGAGGAAATATATACAACATGCACATAGTGAGGAAATATATACAACATGCATAGTGAGGAAATATATACAACATGCACATAGTGAGGATATATATACAACATGCACATAGTGAGGATATATATACAACATGCACATAGTGAGGAAATATATACAACATGCACATAGTGAGGAAATATATACAACATGCACATAGTGAGGAAATATATACAACATGCATATATACAACATGCACATAGTGAGGAAATATATACAACATGCACATAGTGGGGAAATATATACAACATGCACATAGTGAGGAAATATATACAACATGCACATAGTGAGGAAATATATACAACATGCATATATACAACATGCACATAGTGAGGAAATATATACAACATGCACATAGTGGGGATATATATACAACATGCACATAGTGAGGATATATATACAACATGCACATAGTGAGGAAATATATACAACATGCATAGTGAGGAAATATATACAACATGCACATAGTGAGGAAATATATACAACATGCATATATACAACATGCACATAGTGAGGAAATATATACAACATGCACATAGTGGGGAAATATATACAACATGCACATAGTGAGGAAATATATACAACATGCACATAGTGAGGAAATATATACAACATGCATATATACAACATGCACATAGTGAGGAAATATATACAACATGCACATAGTGAGGATATATATACAACATGCACATAGTGGGGAAATATATACAACATGCATATATACAACATGCACATAGTGAGGAAATATATACAACATGCACATAGTGGGGAAATATATACAACATGCACATAGTGAGGAAATATATACAACATGCACATAGTGAGGAAATATATACAACATGCATATATACAACATGCACATAGTGAGGAAATATATACAACATGCACATAGTGAGGAAATATATACAACATGCATATATACAACATGCACATAGTGAGGAAATATATACAACATGCACATAGTGGGGAAATATATACAACATGCACATAGTGAGGAAATATATACAACATGCACATAGTGAGGAAATATATACAACATGCATATATACAACATGCACATAGTGAGGAAATATATACAACATGCACATAGTGAGGATATATATACAACATGCACATAGTGAGGATATATATACAACATGCACATAGTGAGGAAATATATACAACATGCACATAGTGAGGAAATATATACAACATGCACATAGTGAGGATATATATACAACATGCACATAGTGAGGAAATATATACAACATGCACATAGTGAGGAAATATATACAACATGCACATAGTGAGGAAATATATACAACATGCATATATACAACATGCACATAGTGAGGAAATATATACAACATGCACATAGTGAGGATATATATACAACATGCACATAGTGAGGATATATATACAACATGCATAGTGAGGAAATATATACAACATGCACATAGTGAGGATATATATACAACATGCACATAGTGGGGAAATATATACAACATGCACATAGTGAGGATATATATACAACATGCACATAGTGAGGATATATATACAACATGCACATAGTGGGGAAATATATACAACATGCACATAGTGAGGAAATATATACAACATGCACATAGTGAGGAAATATATACAACATGCACATAGTGAGGAAATATATACAACATGCACATAGTGAGGATATATATACAACATGCACATAGTGAGGAAATATATACAACATGCACATAGTGAGGATATATATACAACATGCACATAGTGAGGAAATATATACAACATGCACATAGTGAGGAAATATATACAACATGCATATATACAACATGCATATATACAACATGCACATAGTGAGGATATATATACAACATGCACATAGTGAGGAAATATATACAACATGCACATAGTGAGGAAATATATACAACATGCATATATACAACATGCACATAGTGAGGAAATATATACAACATGCACATAGTGAGGAAATATATACAACATGCATATATACAACATGCACATAGTGAGGAAATATATACAACATGCACATAGTGGGGAAATATATACAACATGCACATAGTGAGGAAATATATACAACATGCACATAGTGAGGAAATATATACAACATGCATATATACAACATGCATATATACAACATGCACATAGTGAGGATATATATACAACATGCACATAGTGAGGAAATATATACAACATGCACATAGTGAGGAAATATATACAACATGCATATATACAACATGCACATAGTGAGGAAATATATACAACATGCACATAGTGAGGAAATATATACAACATGCACATAGTGAGGATATATATACAACATGCACATAGTGAGGAAATATATACAACATGCACATAGTGAGGATATATATACAACATGCACATAGTGAGGAAATATATACAACATGCACATAGTGAGGAAATATATACAACATGCACATAGTGAGGAAATATATACAACATGCACATAGTGAGGAAATATATACAACATGCATAGTGAGGAAATATATACAACATGCACATAGTGAGGATATATATACAACATGCACATAGTGGGGAAATATATACAACATGCACATAGTGAGGAAATATATACAACATGCACATAGTGAGGATATATATACAACATGCACATAGTGAGGAAATATATACAACATGCACATAGTGAGGAAATATATACAACATGCACATAGTGAGGAAATATATACAACATGCACATAGTGAGGATATATATACAACATGCACATAGTGAGGAAATATATACAACATGCACATAGTGAGGAAATATATACAACATGCACATAGTGAGGATATATATACAACATGCACATAGTGAGGAAATATATACAACATGCACATAGTGAGGATATATATACAACATGCACATAGTGAGGATATATATACAACATGCACATAGTGAGGAAATATATACAACATGCACATAGTGAGCAGGGTTCTCCACAGCGCCTTTAAGCACCGCGCTAGCGCGGTGCTTGAAAATCAAAATCCTTATTTGCGCTGTCCTTGAAATTAGCGCGGTCCTTTAAATCCCAAGCGCGGTGCTTTGATTTTCTTGATTCGTGTTGCTTATCGTCCGACACATACACTATAAACAGACCTTCTACACAGGATGTAAGTCACGCGCTATCGGTGTGAAATACTACACGTCAAGGACAAGTGTGTACAGTTGTATAAACCAGTCAAATCAGGCAGAGATACGGTGTTGTCGCGTTGCGTTAGCTGTGATTCACTTGAGTTTATTGTTGATCATTATTATGTCCCGACAAACAAAACTTGATGGGATTAATTAGATAAGATGAAGCGATGTGACATAATTGATTGGATAATGTGATTTAAATACAGGATGAGTGATTATTAAGGAGTTGTTAAAAAAAATATGATGTTTTGATGTTCGTCGGCTCTCTGCGTGGATCGTCTGCAGTTTGTAAGTATTAATTTGTTGCAGATTATTTTAATTACTCGATACTTTCAGAGATTAGTTAATATCTTTAATTAATTAAGTTAATGAAGTTAAACTGGGTTACTTTGCTATAAAATGCCCGATGTTTCTATTAATTTATCATAACAAAATGTCGAAGCAAAGTAGTAAGAGACCCTTAGATGGGGGAATTGGCAAGTTTTTTGTGGTAAGAAATGTTGAGGCTGCACCTACTGTCTGTGACTCAGCATCTGAACCAGTCGCCAAAAGAGCCAGGGTCAGGCTGACCGGGTTCAATCCAGACTGGGAGAAAGACTTCAAATGGGTTGAGGAAATGGAAAATGGTTAGTAAATAAATACATGTAATTTAAGGGCAATCAATGTAAAAAATGAAAATTTATATTATTTTATTCAAACGCAGATTACTGTAAAGTGTATGGTAGCTGATTATGGTCTAAATTTAATGGATAAAGAGTTTGTTGTATTGGGGTATATTTATTGCAGATTATATTATGTCATGGTGTAGTTTTAGTTCAATAATATTTAACGTCGGGATTTTAACCATCAATTTTCAACGTTTTTAAAAAAAAAAAAAAAAAAAAATATTTTGACTTTATCCCGAGTCACACTATTGAATAAGTAAAAAAAAAAAGAAAAATGTAAAAAATCAAAATTGATATAAATTAAATGTCTCCATGAAAGATTTAAATATTGTGTGACGTTTTATGTTATAGAACTAGTTGTAGTTTGTACTAGGGTACTGTATATTTTATTTATGTACAGATTATATTTCATTTATGTATAATCATGTACATAGACCTAAATACCATGTATGAAGGTCTATGATGTATACTACCTATATAATTATATATTGTATAAACCTTGTTTTAAAAAGTATATTTTTTTATTTTGTAGGCATGAGATGCAAACTGTGCGTTCTTCACCAGAAAAGACCAAAACGTGCTGCCATAGGAAAGGCTACATGGGTGGATGTCCCCTGTACGTATCTTGTGAGGGACTCCTTATGCAGACATGAACGTTCCGAGTGTCACCAGGAGGCAATGGCATTTGAGGCCAGCCGGACTCTGAAGACAAGAACCATTGTTGCCAGTGTAGAGCATAGTTCGAGTCTGGCCAAACTTGCTTGGGTTGGTGCCTTCAGGATCCTGTACTGGTTGGCAAAGAGGGAAATTCCTCATACAACAAACTACAAGCACCTCTTAGAATTATGTAAGTATTAATTTATTGAATGATGCCTTCAAACATTTTAACATTTTAATTATTTTTAAATAATCAAATGTTCTATTATTATGGAGGTCAGATTTACAAAAGGTAAAACTAACTACTTCTTCTCTTTCTCACAGGCAAGGACATGGGAGTCAGTGTGTTAAACAATTTAAAGCGTGGAGAAAATGACAAGTCAGAGTCGGAGCGATTCATCCAGGATGCCATACTGACTATAGGGAGACAGGTACAGGCACCAATTCTACAAGATCTACAGCAGTCACCGTGGTATTCCATCATGATAGACGAAACTACAGACATCCAGGTGGTCAATGAGATGATTGTGTATGGCAGGTACTAATCATTTATTTACATATTAATTGTGCTTTTGTGAAATATATTTTATAATGATAATGCTTTAAGAATTTGCCTATTAAATATTCATTAATAATAAAATAGAACATTTATTTTCGAAATATTCATAACAATGTGAACATAACCATAACAAACAAGAACTCAATAACACGTATAAAGACTTTTTATTTTTATATTTTTAAAGGTATCTGAAGGATGGACAGAGTCGCACCGAGTTTCTACGCATGATACCATTGAGGAACGGCACAGCGGCCACTATTATGGAAGCACTTCTTGACTTTCTGCAGGACATCAACCTCCCTCTGAAGAAGATGTGCGCTATTGGCAGTGATGGGGCCTCTGTCATGGTAGGCAAGAAGAATGGCGTTGGAGCAAAGCTGCGGGAGTTGGTACCCCACATACTATCGAACCACTGCGTCGCCCATCGGCTTGCCTTGGCAGTAGGACAGTCGACGAAAGATATCGCGTATCTGAAGACGTTTAAAAGTGTATTGGACCAGCTCCACAGGTTTTACAAATACAGCTCTGTGCGGACAGCCGCCCTTCACCAAATCCAGGTAAATAAAAAAAACATAATTTCATGTAATTTATTTGATATTGCTCAGTATATATACAACGTATATATATATATTTGTTATAAATACATCTGATGCAGGCTCTTTTCATTTAATTGTTTCCGAAGCTTTAATGATTTTTCATATGCATCTGCCATACTTGCAAGCAGCATTATTTATTATTATGTTTTATAGGAACTCTATGATGACAAGACCCTGAAGCTGACCCAGGCGAAGGATGTTAGGTGGCTGTCCCATGACTTGGCAACCAACACACTGCGGAAGTGTTTTCCAGCAGTTGTAAGCAGTTTGGAGAGAGAGGCCCAGGAACGGGATGATGCGCAAGCACTTGGACTTGCAACATTCGTCAAATCTTACAAGTTTATCGGCTCCCTGCTAATGATGTGTGATGTCCTTCCACACATGTCTGCACTGTCAAAAGCAATGCAGGTAAGTTCTTTGAACATTTAATTATAATGAGGTTTGCTGATCAAGAAATATGTACTGTTTAATATATTTATATTACTAAATGAATAAAAAAAAAGGAAATATATTTTATGATTAAAGAATGTAATATTAGAAAATGTTTAGACTCATGAAACGCACACATACTAAATGATATTTATTTTTTAGACTCGAGACGCAGTGTACACTGTCATCAGACCACTGGTTAATGGAACAATATCCATCATACAGCAGCTGAAGGCACAACCAGGGGAGCACTACGGTGGAATGGATGACACCATCACAAAGCTGCAGGATCAACAGTTTGATGTAAGACGACCGACAGAGTCACAGATGGCAGACTTCCACACAAATGTAAGTCAGCTCATAGATACATGTACTCATAAACAACTGCTTCCATTTTAAGTAAAAAATCACATCAATAAAATAAAATAATACAAAATAATAAATAAAAACAACAACAGCATAAACTTTATTTCAAATCGGGTCACATCAACATGATTGATAAAGAACAAATGACTATAATATTTGTGTATTAATTTTTTTTATTTTTTTTTAAAGGTGTACACCAAGTTCCTCAACAACATAGAGAACAACCTCAGGGATAGATTTCCGGACCTACCCATGATTGAACACTTTGGCCAGTTCAACACCGCCCAATTCCCAGATGATGAAGAGGATCTGGCAAGCTATGCCAATGCTGAAATGAAGGTAAATTGAACAATAATGATAACCGTCATTTGGCTTATCGTGTAATATTAATTGTGAGATGTATGCATTTTGTACTGAATTGAACGTTATAATTTTAATTTTGAAATTAACTTTCTGTTGAAACTAATTTTCTTTTCTTTAGACGCTAGCCAGCCACTTTCACCTGGACGAGCAGAGGACTGAGTTGGAGTGGCGCCAAGTCAAGGCAGCGATCAGGGCTGACCCAGCAAAGACAAGCATGGCACCAGAAAAAACCATGGAATGGATTGCTGGGAAGCTGGAAACCTCTCATCCCAACATGTTCCAGATTGCTGCCATTGGCCTGCTGCTCCCCACTTCAACAGCCGACTGTGAGAGAGGATTCTCCACCTTAAAGCGAGTGAAAACAGAACACCGTTCAACGCTTAGCAACAAAGTTCTGAATAGCCTCATTGCAGTCTCGGTGCAGGGCCCATCTCCAGCAGACATGGACTACGACAAGTGTGTTGAAGACTGGCACAAGTCATCAAACCGAAGAACCTCTCTTTAATAAAGAAATTTAAAAATGCCATGAACTTGTGCTTGAATTGTGATGTGCTTATTTTATTCATGTTAAGGAAGATTTGCTTGTATATTGTTTCTGTTGAGTTGTGTTCTATACATTGTTAGATATGTTTTTGTTCTGTTCGGTACAATTGTTCTGTTCATCTATTACTTGTGGATCTAACTGAATGTGCTGTTTTACTAAATTGTGATGTTAATTTAAATGTGCTTTCTTTTCTGTAAATATAATATTTGTGTATTAATTTTTTTAATTTTTTTTAAAGGTGTACACCAAGTTCCTCAACAACATAGAGAACAACCTCAGGGATAGATTTCCGGACCTACCCATGATTAAAAACTTTGGCCAGTTCAACACCGCCCAATTCCAAGATGATGAAGAGGATCTGGCAAGCTATGCCAATGATGAAATGAAGGTAAATTGAACAATAATGATAACCATAATTTGGCTTATCGTGTAATATTAATTGTGAGATGTATGCATTTTGTATTTGCTACTGAATTGAACGTTATAATTTTAATTTTGAAATTAACTTTCTGTTGAAATTAATTTTCTTTTATTTAGACACTAGCCAGCCACTTTCACCTGGACGAGCAGAGGACTGAGTTGGAGTGGCGCCAAGTCAAGGCAGTGATCAGGGCCCATCTCCAGCAGACATGGACTACGACAAGTGTGTTGAAGACTGGCACAAGTCATCAAACCGAAGAACCTCTCTTTAATAAAGAAATTTAAAAATGCCATGAACTTATGTGCTTCAATTGTGATGTGCTTATTTTATCCATGTTAAGGAAGATTTGCTTGTATATTGTTTCTGCTGAGTTGTGTTCTGTACATTGTTAGATATGTTTTTGTTCTGTACAATTGTTCTGTTCATCTAACTGAATGAGCTGTTTTACTAAATTGTGTTGTTAATTTAAATGTGCTTTCTTTTCTGTATAATGTTTTGTCTGTATATTACATGTGGAAATGAGTTAATAAAATACTATTTTACTGTATAATTATATTCTCTTTAATATAGTTTTCCCCATCTTCATTTTATAATTAAAAATCATCTCGGGGCATATGGTGCACCCTAGAATTGGTAAAAAAATCGACAATGGGAGGGGGCGGCCCCCTCCCAAACCCACCCCCCGCGCTGCCTATGCCAGCGCCTGAAAAAAATCCTGTGGAGGACCCTGGTGAGGAAATATATACAACATGCACATAGTGAGGAAATATATACAACATGCACATAGTGAGGAAATATATACAACATGCACATAGTGAGGATATATATACAACATGCACATAGTGAGGAAATATATACAACATGCACATAGTGAGGATATATATACAACATGCACATAGTGAGGAAATATATACAACATGCATAGTGAGGATATATATACAACATGCACATAGTGAGGAAATATATACATATGCACATAGTGAGGAAATATATACAACATGCACATAGTGAGGATATATATACAACATGCGCATAGTGAGGAAATATATACAACATGCACATAGTGAGGAAATATATACAACATGCATATATACAACATGCACATAGTGAGGAAATATATATATACAACATGCACATAGTGAGGAAATATATATATATACAACATGCACATAGTGAGGAAATATATACAACATGCACATAGTGAGGAAATATATATATACAACATGCACATAGTGAGGATATATATACAACATGCACATAGTGAGGAAATATATACAACATGCACATAGTGAGGAAATATATATATACAACATGCACATAGTGAGGAAATATATATATACAACATGCACATAGTGGGGAAATATATACAGCATGCACATAGTGGGGAAATATACTCAATTTTAATTCACCCAGGTGCTGGCAACCCTGTAACAACTGATGACCTTATGTTTCTCTACATCACCCTTGTTGATTGCCGAATTTATTACAGACTTTGACTTAAAATTTAAGTGTGGGTATTCATCACCTTCAGTGATAGTTTGTGGGGTATTCATCACCTTCAGTGATAGTTTGTGGGGTATTCATCACCTTCAGTGATAGTTTGTGGAGTATTCATCACCTTCAGTGATAGTTTGTGGGGTAATCATCACCTTCAGTGATAGTTTGTGGGGTATTCATCACCTTCATTGATAATTTGTGGGGTATTCATCACCTTCAGTGATAGTTTGTGGGGTATTCATCACCTTCAGTGATAGTTTGTGGGGTATTCTTCACCTTCAGTGATAGTTCCAATCACGAAGAGTGTCTATTGAAAATCATTTTGAAAAGAAAGGGATTGGGGTGGTGGGGACTTGATAATGTATGTGGTATTTTTGTATTAATGCGTATATATTTACATTGCCAATAGCAGTGTTTTATAACATGGGGAAATGAATCATTAGCAAAAATAAATGGTGCAGTAATTAGCTGTTTTGGGTTGTAAATTCTAATCTCTTCTTTTCTGTCATAGTGCAAAAATTGAATATTTGATTGACCTTGTGACCTCTACATTTACATCTGTTACAGAAGTTCAGTTCTGGTGCATGCGACGTCAGCTCTGTGTCTGTCGGCGAGTATTACGCGGCCCAGTTCAGCCAAGACCAGACATGGTACCGTGCTCAGGTTCTGAGTATGCATGGCAACGATATTGTGGTGCACTATGTGGACTTCGGGAACCAGGAGACGACAACTATTGACAAATTGAGGCAGCTGGATCCCAGCATGTTGGAACATCCTTCACAGGTACATGTATATACAGGATAGTTGAGTATCAAAGCAAAACTCAGTTGTGGAGTTCTTAGAAAGAATTGCAGGTCTGGAAATTATTGGATGTGCACTCATCCTGCAGGGCCAGGGCTATCAGGACACTATTGGACGTGCACTCATCCTGCAGGGCCAATGCTATCAGGACACTATTCACTCATCATGCAGGGTCAATGCTATCAGGACACTATTCACTCATCCTGCAGGGCCAGTGCTATCAGGACACTATTGGATGTGCACTCATCCTGCAGGGCCAGTGCTATCAGGACACTACTCACTCATCCTGCAGGGCCAGTGCTATCAGGACACTATTGGATGTGCACTCATCCTGCAGGGCCAGTGCTATGACACTTCACTCATCCTGCAGGGCCAGTGCTATCAGGACACTATTGAATGTGCACTCATCCTGCATGGCTAGTGCTATTAGGACACTATTCACTCATCCTGCAGGGCCAGTGCTATCAGGACACTGTTCAACCTGCACAACATTTTAGTTGTTTTATATTTTACTCAGGATTATTTCGGGGCAACATTTAAATTTACATGTCCAATCCTAAACGACTACCAAATATATTACAACATTTTTTTTATACCCCCGCTTTCCCAAAGTCCCCCGCTTTCCCAAGGTGAAGTGGGGTCTAAATAGGAATTACTGTCCATAAGGTCCTGTCACGTAACAATTTTTGGTGCGTAGCTCAACACATTTTTATACTTGCATTCCTCAAACAGTTTTGCAGGGGTTGTTCCCAAACTTCATATACACATAACAATTGATTAAAAAGCGGGGGTATTCATCACCTTCAGTGATAGTTTTAGTAACCAACTTTGTGATCGGAGAATTCATACGAGGCATTACATGATGACTAACCAGTCTGGAACGAACATGGTCACATGTGGTTAAACTACTGAAATAATGACGCTTATTTATACCCCTGCTTTCACAAAATGAATGTAGGAATGTCGCTGACCATAACATCCGTCGTGCAACTTTTTTCCCCTCACGTAATACATTTTTGTCCGTCAAGTCATGTTGCGTAACACATTTTTATGTCCCAACTTTGTGGAGGGGAGACATATGGTTTTTGTGTATGTCACAAAACCTTCTGTTGTCTGTATCTCACAAACCTTGTCCGGACTAGTTCTCCTGAACCCCAGGCAATGATGATCAGTAGTTATGCATGTCATTGCCGTGTTCCGGTTGAATGATTTTTGGCAGAGTTATGGCCCTTTAAAGGTTTTAATACATAAACTTTGTTCGAACTAGTTCTCCTGAACTCCTGACCGGAATTCACCGATACTGCTGGGATGATCAATACCAAGCCTATCTTCGATGTGTTCCGGTTGAATGATTTTTGACAGAGTTGTGGCCCTTTAAAGGTTTTAATACACAGACTGTCCAGACTAATTCTCCTAAACCCCTTGCCGGATTTCAACGAAACTTTGCAGAGCTGATCGGTACCAACCCTAGTTGTGCATATCGTCGCCATGTTCCGGTTGATTTTTTTAGCTCTACTGGCCAAAGGCCAGGCGAGCTTATGCGATCACTTTTCGTCCATCTGTTGGCAATTTTATAAAATCGACATCTTCTCTGAAACTGCTTGAAGGATTTTGATGAAACTTCATCACAATGTTACTTGGGAGGGCCCCTCTCAGATTTGTGTTTTTCATGGCCGCCAGTCATTCAAGATGACCGCCATGGCTAAAACTATGTCAATTTAAGGAATTTTCAAACGATATCTCCGAAACCACTTATTCCATTCTTGTGAAATATCATAAACATGTTCCTTGGGTTAGCCTCTATCAAGATTGTGTTTTTCGTTATCATCGAATAATCAAAATGGCCGCTACGGCGATCCAAAGTTTACATAGTTATATAGGAAAAGGCTAAAAATAACATCTTCTCTGAAACCACTTGAAGGATTTTGATGAAACTTCATTACAATGATCTTTAGGATAGTCCCCCTCAGAATTTTTCGCAGCTGCCAGTCATCCAAGATGGCCACCATGGCTAAAATTAGGTCAAATTTAAGGAAATTTCAAACAACGTCTCCAAGAAACCACTTATTCCATTCTTGTGAAATATCATAAACATGTTCCTTGGGTTAGCCTCTATCAAGTTTGTGTTTTTCGTTATCGTCGAGTAATCAAAATGGCCGCCACAGCGACCCAAAGTTTACATAAGAGTTATATAGAAAAACGTTAAAAATAACATCATCTCTGAAACCCGCTTGAAGGATTTTGATGAAACTTAATCACAATAATCTTTGGGTTAATTCCCCTCCGATTTGTGTTTTTGGGTCCTCCAGTCGTCCATGATGGCCACCATGGCTAAACTTAGGTCAGATTTAAGGACATTTATCAAACAACATATTACCACTTATTCCATTCTAGTTAAATATCATAACGTGTTCCTGTTGTTGGCCTCTATCAAGTTTGTGTTTTTCGTTGTCGTCAAATATTCAAAATGGCCGCCACGAGAGTTTACATAGAGTTATATATAGGAAACATGTTTCTTGGGTTGGCCTCTATCATGTTTATGTTTTTGAATCACATCATACCCAGTAGAGTGTCTACAGGCCCACTTGGGCCTCTTGTTGGTGGAGTTATGGCACTTTAAAGGTTTTAATACACAAACATTGTCGGGACTAGTTCTCCTGAACCTCTGTTCAGATTTCAACGAAACTTGGCTATGATGATCAGTACCAAGTCTTACTGCGCATGTCATCGCTGTGTTCCGGTTGAATGAATTTTAGCAGAGTTGTGGCCCTTTCAGATTTTAATACAACGTATTCCGGACTAGTTCTGAACCGCTGGCCAGATTTTAACGAAACTGTACCACGCCTAGTTGCGCATATCGTCGCTGTGTTCTGGTTGAATGATTTTTGGCAGAGTTATGGCTCTTTAGAAGTTTCAATACGCAAAATTTTTCCGGATTAGTTCTCCTGAACCCCTAGCCGGATTTCAACGAAACTTTGCAAGGATGTTCAGTACCAAGCCTAGTTGCGCATATTATTTTTGTGTTCCACATGAATCTTTTTTTGCGGATTTATTGCTTTTTCCCCAGTGGGGGAGACGTGTTTTCACTAAAAACAACCTCTAGTCATTACTTGCATTCTTCAAACAATGATAGTTCTAGTTTTCAGCTCTACTGGCCCATCTGTTAACTTTTGCCTTGTGAACACTCTAGGGCCTTCATTATTAATCGAATCTTTACGAAACTTTGCCAGTGTCTTTATATCAATGAAAGTTCAAAAACCAGCCGGATCGGATAAATTTCACCAGAGTTATGGCCCTTGTTTTGCTGAAAAATGCCATATTAAGCCTTGTGAACACTACTCTAGCACCTTCATTTATTATTTGATCTTTTCCAAACTTGCACAGATTGTTAATATCAATGAAAGCTCAGACAAGTTCAAAAACCAGCCAAATCGGATCAGTAACACCGGAGTTATGGCCCTTGTTTTTTTCTGAAAATTGATATTTTCTGCCTTGTGAACGCGCTAACACCTTCATTTATTATTTGATCTTTACCAAACGTGCACAGAATGTTAATATCAATGAAAGCTCGCACAAGTTCGAAAAGCAGCCAGATCGGACCAGTAACAGATGAGTTATGGCCCTTGATTAAGTTAAAAATGCTATATTTTGCCTCCTTAAGATGATAGGGCCTTCATTTTGCATGCGATCTTTATGAAACTACTAAATTCAGGGTTCCCACTCTTATTGGAAGGCCAAATTCAAGGACCTTTTTTCCAAAATTCAAGGACTAATATTTCACGCGTTTTTTCGGCATGGATGTACAATGTAATGCCCAAAACAGCAACAAGTATTCTAGGAACGCACAACCATAAGCCCTTTTTGGGATGAACAGCAAAAATCCAGAGTTTAAGGACTTTCAAGTACCTTATCAGATTTTCAAGCACTTTCCAGGCCTTGAATTATTTTTTTTCAAATTCAAGTACTTTCAAGGATTTCAAGGACCCGTGGGGACCCTGTAGATTGTTAATATTATTGAAAGTTCGAAAACCAGCCAGATCGGACCAGTAACAGATGGCCCTTGATTTAGTTAATTTAGCCTTCATCTTTCATCCGATCTTTAAGAAATTTTACCAGATTGTTAATATCAATGAAAGCTTGGACAAGTTCGCAAACCATCAAGATTGGACCATTTACATCGGAGTCATGGCCCTTGATTTTCTGAAATATGCTATATTTTGGCCTCAATAAGACAATAGGGCTTCATTTGGCCGGATTTCATTGAAACTTTGCAGGAATGATCAGGTTTTAATACACAAACTTTGTTACGACTAGTTCTCCTGAACCCCTGGCCGGATTAAACGAAACTTTTTAGAAATGATCGATTCTATGTCTAGTTGTGCAAATCATCGCCGTGTTCCGGGTGAATGATTTTTGGCAGAGTTATGGCCCTTTAAAGGTTTTAATACACAAACTTTGTTCTGACTAGTTCTCCTGAACCCCTAGCCGGATTTAAACGAAGCTTTTTAGGGATGATCAATTCCATGCCTAGTTGTGCAAATCATTGCCGTATTCCGGTTGAATGATTTTTTTGGCAGAATTATGACCCTTTAAAGGTTTTAATACACAAACTTTGTCTGATCTATTTCTCCTGAACCCCTCGCCAGATTTCAATGAAACTGCAGGGATGATCAGCACCAAGCCTAGTTGTGCATGTCATCGTCTCATTCCGGTTTACAGATATTTGTCAGAGTTACGGCCCTTTAAAGGATTTTGATACCACAATTTTTTTCCGGACTAGTTCTCCTGAACCGGCTGGATATAGACGAAACTTGACAAGGATGATCAGTATCAAGCCTAGTTGTGCATATCATCACCATATTTCGGTTGAATGATTTTTGGCAGAGTTGTGACCCTTTAAATGTTTTAATACACAAACTTTGTCCAGATTAGTCTCTTCTGAATTCTTTGCCAGATTTCAACGAAACTTGACAAGGATGATCAGTGCCAAGCCTAGTTGCGTATATCATCA
This sequence comes from Cyrtodaria siliqua, assembly GCA_037043455.1. Taxonomy (NCBI): domain Eukaryota; kingdom Metazoa; phylum Mollusca; class Bivalvia; order Adapedonta; family Hiatellidae; genus Cyrtodaria; species Cyrtodaria siliqua. The sequence continues at coordinate 113,171 of JAWPHD010006470.1, forward strand.
CCATGTTCTGGTTGAATGATTTTTGAAAGACTTATGGCCCCTTATGCATAAACTTTATCTTGAGCCAGTAGAGCGTCCACAGGCCCTCTTGGGCCTCTTGTTTATGAGTTGTCTGTCCTAAACGGACAAAGAAGGTTTGATTTCACAATAAAAACACATGCATGTTTAGCTTGCAGCAGATTGAAAATTGGCAATAATTGGTTGATTGGTCTTAGATCGGAAAGATCATGTTTTAATAGGCTTTAGGTAAATTTAATGAAGTATATTAGATACAATATATTCAACTCAGTAATTGATATCTTTTGACTCGGATATTATTATGTCTTCACAAAGTGGAGGAGAGATATTGTTTTTGCTGTGTCCGACCGTCTGTCTGGCACAAATGTCACCGCTACTCCTCCTAAACCGCTTGTTGGATTTCACCGAAAATTTACAAGAAGCATCGGTATAATGTTTGTGTTCCGGTTCGATGATTTTTGACGGAGTTTGGCCCTTGGACATTTTCACTTTAAATTTGTTGTCACCTCTGCTTCTAAACTGCTTGTTTGATTTCGTCGAATCTTGGCAGAAAGCATGGGTGTGATGTCTAGTTGTGCATATTGTGTTTGTGTTCCGGTTTGATGATTTTTGACAGAGTTATGGCCCTTAGGCATTTTGACTTTAAATTTGTTTTTGCCACTACTCCTCCTAGATTGCTTGTTGTATTTCGACGAAACCTAGCAGGAAGCATTGGTATCATGTCTAGTTATGCATATTGTATTTGTGTTCCGGTTCGATGATTTTTGATCGCAGTTATGGCCCTTTGAACTTTTAACTTCGAATTTGTTGTCGCTGCTACTGCTCCTAAACTGCTTGTTGGATTTTGACGGAACTTGGCAGGAGGTATGATGTCTAGTTATGCATAAATCCTATGTGCATTTCAGTAATTTGTTACGTCCCTTTGACATTTTTAAATTTGTTGTCGCTGCTACTCTTCCCACTCTTCCCACAGAGGGCTTGCATGGCGCAGTCGGTAGCGCGGCGGATTTATAGTCGGAGGCACCGGGTTCAATTCTCCATGATGCCACTGCGTTTCGTTGGTGTGTTCTTGGGCAAGACACTTTCCCTTAGCCTCGTCCGTCGGATGGGGACGTAAACCGGGCGGTCCCGTGTATCGGTCTATTCTCAGAGCACGTTAAAGAACCATAGGAATCTATTCGATAATAAGAGTAGGGCCTAAAAAACAAATATGTGTGTTTCCAGTTTCCCGACCTACCCTACTTTTTCACCGCCGACCCTAAACAGGGGACGAAATATATTTTTCTGTTTACAGGACGAGTAGCTTGGACATGTTACTCGTCCTTATTGGATGTTTACTCGTCCTACTATGATTGTAAAGTTCATAAGTCAAAGTATTCGGATAACATCATGTAGCACTATTATATTAATAAAACAAATCATAATGACAATGTGTTGTTTTCTTTTATTTAAATCAGTGAGTATTATAGATCGTCAAACGCTACAGTTCACTACAGTCTCACTCTGAACAATTTTTCCGAACATGCTTAACTATGGCTCCTAGAGATTTTGGTCAGTTGCATGCTTATTTATAGTCATTGTGTAATTGTTGGATTATCACGTAAATTTGACTTTTACAAATTAATGTTTACAAAATAATAAAATAAACTCTTTAAACAATTTATTTATAATAGCTACGACTTCCCCGTAAAAGTGTTATTTGTATTACCAAATATTCGCGATCCGTAAAATTGGAAAAACAGGAGCCGCATTTTAGTATGCCCGGAAACGGAAATGAATCGATTTCCCAACATCCGGTTGATTTCAAATGCATTTTATCGCTACAACAATTTTCTGCATTTAATTGGGTAATAAACTGTATAACAAGTATTTTCTTTGTTGTTGTTTTTCCACCGAAATGTTACTCGTCTTCACGGACGACCGACTCACGTTTTTCACTCGTCCGGACTCGATTTCCACTCGTCAATACGAGCGGACGAGTGGAATTTTCGTGCCCTGCTAAATATTTTTAGCGAGATTGAGAAAAAAAAAATAAAAAAAAAATAAAAAAATTACAATCAAACAGCAAATATTTTTATTCAAATGATAATTTTATTAGCCAGAGTTGTTAAGCATCTAATCTGGATCGAAACTGTTTGCAAAGGTTATCAAGAAGTTGCCTTAGTACAAAAATGCCATAATATATGCGAACAATATATATAAAAAAATATCTAAAAAAAAAACTTTTTCCTACCTACCTACCCTAACTTTTTGACAGGGTGAAACCAGAAACACACATATTTATTTTTTTTAAGCCTAGGGCACGGTTCCCAGATTCCTGTGTATCCTTCCCCTCTCTCTGGGGCGGCTCTAAATAACCTATACTGTAACAACATTCAGTTCAGTACTCTTCCCACATATTGAATTGAAATTAATATGTTCCTACCACAACCAGGTCAGTCAATATGAATGACCTTGACCTAATCATGAAGTTTTATTTTATGTGACCGAAAACGCTACAGCGGTTTATCCATTTCCCCTAGACACATTTTTAGCTCGACTATTTGAAGATCTGTGTTGTTTTTGTCAATTCTTACACATGTTGCCCCCTCCCCTCCTCACTCCGCCTTCCCTTCCTCCCCCACTCTCTCGAAACGGAATATTTTTATTTTATTTTTTTACATATTTCTGTGTTATTTTGGTCAATTCTTACATAGCTTTTTACACATATATGTTGCTCCCTCCAACCCCCAACCCCTGCCTCTCCCCCCACCCCACCCCACCCCATCCCACCCCTCAAAACTCGAATTTTTTATTTTTTACATATTTCTGTGTTGTTTTGGTCAATTCTTACACATAGATAGTTTCTTACACACAAATATGTTGGCCCACTGCCCCCAATTTTTATTTAGATTTTTAAATTCAGATTCAGGGATGAAATATCAATAAAAAAAATGAAAAGAGGCCACAATAAAAATTGCCAGATATCAGCTCCCTCCCTGAGTTGCCTTTCGACCACAAATTTCTTTTTTAAAATGACAGCAATTTTGGATTAAAACAGATAAAAATAATAAAGTTTTACACATAATTTTATATCGGCCCGAATTTCTATACGATCCCCATATCCAAACCCCACCCCACAATGTTTTAGCCTTGTTTTCTGATGGTAAATAACAGCTATATAATTTATTATTCTAAGAAAAATCGAATAGTCGAGCTGCGCTATTCTCCGACAGCTCTTGTCTAGTTTTACTATTGCTTTTGTCTTTTCATGTTACATTAACACACTTTTCCACAAATCCGTAATGTTATCTTAAAATGTTGCCTATCCACTTTCAAACACATTTTAACAAGGTTGCGCCCTGTTCACTATCAAAACTTATTTGAACTAGGTTGTGCACTGGGGGGAGATCTGTTTTTCTCACACAAAAAACTAGTTTTGTAGGATGTTAAAAAAGAAAGGAAAACCAAATGGCAAGGTAAACAAGAGAACTGTGCGGCATAGGTTGGTGATTTACTCGCTGTAATCCTACATAGGTTGGTGATTTACTCGCTGTAATCCTACATAGGTTGGTGATTTACTCGCTGTAATCCTACATAGGTTGGTGATTTACTCGCTGTACTCCTACATAGGTTGGTGATTTACTCGCTGTACTCCTACATCGGTTGGTGATTTACTCGCTGTAATCCTACATAGGTTGGTGATTTACTCGCTGTACTCCTACATAGGTTGGTGATTTACTCGCTGTAATTCTACATAGGTTGGTGATTTACTCGCTGTACTCCTACATAGGTTGGTGATTTACTCGCTGTACTCCTACATCGGTTGGTGATTTACTCGCTGTAATCCTACATAGGTTGGTGATTTACTCGCTGTAATCCTACATAGGTTGGTGATTTACTCGCTGTACTCCTACATAGGTTGGTGATTTACTCGCTGTAATCCTACATAGGTTGGTGATTTACTCGCTGTAATCCTACATAGGTTGGTGATTTACTCGCTGTAATCCTAATATCTTTGCTGGCTCATTATTGATATCCTTTGATTGCCCACATTTGTTGGATTGCAATGGATACCACAGGAAATGCTTACAAAAGTTGTGGTTGGATTAATTGCTCTGACTTGTAAATAAGTATATTCTTTTGTTTTAAATCATTTTCAGCACATGCAAGGTTATATATGACGGTTGATTTTTTGTGGTGAAGGCAGACTACCCACTTTTCCTGGTAGAACTAGTACTGTACACCTCCAACAATACAATGCAACATCGTTAACCATTCGGCCACGGAAAAATGTGCCATAGTTTTTATAGTTGAACTGTTAATTTGTAATGTTATGTAACAATAATTATTTGTCCTTGTGTCTTGTAGGCTATCCTTTGTTCCCTGGATGAAATCAGCCCCGTGCAATCCCTGGATGAAATCAGCCCCGTGCAAGGTAATCTATGGACTATTCCTACTGACAAATTCCATGGGCACGTGATGCCAAACACACAATATCGGGCCACGTGCCGAAAGGAAGTCACCGGACAGACTTCAAAATCTTTTGAAGTGATGATGAAGAATTTGAAAGGAGAAAATGTCTCTCAGAATTTGGTGGCTGCAGGATTGGCCAAGGTCTCGTCACAGCCAGGATCTAGCACTGGTGTTACCAAGCCATCTACAAGGTAGGTTGTTTGTAATCTTAAGGTTTGTATTTCCCCTGCCTGTCATGTACTCTGGATGTGTTGAGGTTGGCTGTTTTTGCAACCACACTTTTGTTAAAGACCGCCTAGTGATTCATTAGTTGTAATAACTACCTCTTAAAGGTGCAGCATTTTTTTGGGATTTGAAATGCAAGTTGAAATTGCAACAGCTGGCATAAATGTGTGACTTTACGGGGTTCCGAGGATAAAAGAATTTAACTACCAGGTGAACCATGCTTCTCTTGTCTATTACAGCAGTTGTTTGACAACATCAGCACTGCACTGCACGCCTTGTTACGTTGGCAAGGTCATATTTTATTCTAGTCAGCTTTTATTTTAGCGCACACAAGACGGACTGTGTCGCATTTTATCGATCTCACGCATTGCTGGTTTACGTACAAAATAATGGTAAACGGTGATACCGTCTAGCACATTTTTGAACTGCTAACATGGTCGGGGGAAAAAAGTATTATTTTGCCAAAAATAACGTATTCGCCTGAATATAATCTGCACCCCCAACTTTTATACAAAATTTGCATGGAAAAACTTATCTCAATTTATAATCTGCATCTGTTTTTTAGCTCTACTGATCAGAGATCAGCAGAGATTATGCCGTGGTGCGATGTCCGTCGTCCGTCTGTCTGTTTGTTCATCCGTAAACTTTTTTTGTAGCGACTAGTCCTCTGAAACTATTGAATGGATTTTCATGAAACTGTACAGAAATGTTGCCCATGAAGTCTAGTTGATCCTAGCAAAAATTCATGTTGATGTGAAATCCAAGATGGCCGCCAAATCTAAAAATAGGTTTTTAAAAAACAAGTTTGTAGCGACTACTTCTTGAAAACTCTAAGTGATATTGATATGGAACTTTTTCTAAAATGATCAGCATGACATGATGTTGGTCCTTGTCGAAAATCGTTTTGATTCGACGTTAAACATGGCTGCCAGCGGCCATCTTTGTTTACATAGAGTTATATAATGAAAACTTGTAGCGAATACTCCTCTGAAACTACTTGACGGATTTTCATGAAACTTCACAGGAATGTTGCTCTTGATGTCTAATTGATCCTAGCAAAATTTCAGGTCGGCCGGAAATTCAAGTTGGCCGCCACGGCTAAAAATAAATTTTCAAGATATAAGTTTGTAGCGACTACTTCTTGAAAACTATAAGTGATATTGATATGGGACTTTTTCTAAAATGATCAGCATGACATGATGTTGGTCCTTGTCAAAAATCATTTTGATTCGACGTTAAACATGGCTGCCAGCGGCCATCTTTGTTTACATAGAGTTATATAGTAAAAACTTGTGAGGCTACTCCTCTGAAACTACTTGGCGGATTTTCATGAAACTTCACAGGAATGTTGCTCTTGATGTCTAATTGATCCTAGCAAAATTTCAGATGGGCCAGAAATTCAAGATGGCCGTCACAGCTAAAAATAGATTTTTAAAAAATAAGTTTGTAGCGACTACTTCTTGAAAACTAATATGAAATAGGCACTACCTATGTAACGGGCAAAGCAATTTGATAGCATGTAATCTTTTTAGCCATCTGTATTTAATTGTAAGGGTCAGAACTAACTATAAATTTGATCAGATCTTAAAGTCAGGAAATAGTTATAGATAGATCTTTGCACAAATATGTAAATAAATATATTTGTAAGGCCTAATAAAATAATACCCTTGTTTGCTGCAACAATAAGTAGGAAGGTCAGCTTTTTGTTTTATTTTGCATCTGTAATAAGGCTTTAAACTTGAGAACAATAAGATACGGATAGATTTGAGTGCAGACTTTATTTGATCTTTTCCTTTACACAGAAAATATGCGCAAACATTTCTGGTGCAGTATTTGTGTGAGTCCGCGTATTTCAATTTTCGGGGGCTAACCAACTGAACGGTTTTCGGAAAAACTAGATTTGTTTTATTCTCATAATCCGAGCCTTCTCTGGCCAAACCACTGTAGATAATCTCAGAGAATCTAGCGACATGTTTATTATTTATTCTAGCATGTCCAACGGAATGTAAGTGTATACATAAAATTGAAATATCAAGGTTTGTTTGTTGGCATAAATACCCTTCAAAATACATAGGATGTTTTTTCTATGTTTAATGAATGAGACTCATAGGTAGTGGTAGGTAGGTAGTCGAGGTCGTTTAACCCTTTTTTGCAGCGGTCCGTATAAGGCCACTTCCCCACCTAAATTACAAAATCATGCAGTTTTCCCCATTTAATGTCATTTCCCAGTCATGGATCTTTCCCACATTCTAGGCAAAAATGCCCCTTTCCAGACCTCAGGGCCTTTTTAACCTATTTAACAGGGGCAGAAATTCGGCCTCTTCCCAATTGCAAAAACCTCTATTTTTTCCCAATTTTGGGGTAAAATTTCCCATTAAAAACAAAAAATGTATATATATATATATATTTTTTTTTTTTTTTTTGGAATTAAGTGACATACTTTACATAGTTTGTATGTTAAAATAACTCTGTTCTAAAACCTAATCAATATTTTACCTAAAACTACATTTTAATAAAATTTCCCCTTAAAAAAAACTTTTCCCAAAGCAACGAAAATCACGCTATTTTTTTCCCCAATTTGGACAGTCTCGCGCTTATTTTTCCCAAATTCAGAAGGCCTAGGCCTTTTCCCAATTTCCTTGAAAAAAAGCCCTGGACCTAGTAAAAGGCTCTGGTGGTGTTGAGGAGGGTGAGGGGCACGTTTTTTTTCATCTCTTAAACTGTTATTAGTGAAATTTATTTTTTGTTATCTGTTTAGTGTTATTGAGAATATTTAATTAATCTTTGTTACCTGTTATTATCAAATTCTTACTCCAGTCCCCATCCATTCCATACACAATTAATCATTCATTGTATCAAAGTGCTTTGACCGTTATCTAGTCAGTGCCTGTTTCATATTAAAATATTATTGTTACATTTTTAACTTGCGATTAAGGTAAACATATGTGTATATGTCTAGCCTTTTCCTTATTTTATGTAGGATCTCTTTACTGGAAACACATATTTTGTTCTATCATATACTGAAATAAACTCTTCTAACTAAGATAAACTCTTCTTAATCACAATTGCTGGTATCATATTTTGTTATAAGGGGTCGAAATTCGACCAATTCTGTCTCAAAAATGTATTTTATTGCAGTAAACCTCACCTACTTGGAACCCATTTAAAATTCGATGGAGAACCCGGAAATCTCGCCGTGTTTTGAACCTGTCCTTTTTAAACAGTCAAGAGATTAGTCTCCCTTTATTATAAGTGCACATTTGTTTTTCTCGGTCCTGAATATCGAGGTTTTGCAAATGTGAATTTTAGAAACGCTAACAAGAAATATGCAACAGAGCTGCGTTAATTTGTTTGTTTATTAAAAGAAAACATTGCATAATTCGTATTTTCCGTAAAAATAGCGGAGAATAAGGCTGTGACATGTAATAGTTGCACGTCGTAGAGAACGCTAACGCGCTGTGAAAACTTTCTTTACGACGTGTGAAACTTGCGACCTATACCAATTACGACGTGCGAAACTTACGATCTACACCGATCACAGACGCTTCAAAATTGAAGCGCTTCAGAGTCCTAGACATACTGAAAAACATATAGAAAAACTCCTGGGTACACGCAATCCTTCATAAAAATGTAAGCATTCTTCAAAATTAATTATTTCTGTTAACAAGGGAACGCCGGTTAGTTACTTTTGGCTTTCAACTGTTAATCACGTCTGCGTGACTTCACCGTGAGACAGGAAGCTGGTCAAAAATGCGACCGGAAGTTTCAAAATGGCGCCGTCCGCGTCGTCTGCCATCTTGGAGACAAAATTCAAGTTTGACGCACTACGAAAATGAAAATTAGTAGCGTTAGTTAGTGAGTATTTAACATATTCATTCCCATGCATACATGTACATACGTGTAACATATAGTCGGGCTTCGCCCGACCTGCCTTTGGCAGGTCGAGCTTTGCCCGTATAAGTGATATTGATATGGGACTTTTTCTAAAAAAATCAGCATGACATGATGTTGATCCGAGTCAAACATTATTTTGATTCAACGTTAAACATGGCTGCCAGTGGCCATCTTTGGTTACATAGAGTTATATAGTAAAAACTTGTAGCGACTATCCCTCTGAAACTACTTGACGGATGTTCATGAAACTTTTCAGGAATGTTGCTCTTGATGTCTAGTTGATCCTAGAAAAAATTCAGGCTAGCCTGAATTTCAAAATGGCCACCACGGCTAAAAATAGATTTAAAATAAATAAATTGTAGCGACTACTTCTTGAAAATTGTAAGTGATATTGATATGGGACATTTTCTAAAATGATCAGCATGACATGATGTTGGTCCTTGTCGAAAATTGTTTCGATTCGACGTTAAACATGGCTGCCAGCGGCCATCTTTGTTTACATAGAGTTATATAATGAAAACTTGTAGCGACTACTCCTCTGAAACTACCTGACGGATTTTCATGAAACTTCACAGGAATGTTGCTCTTGATGTCTAATTGATCCTAGCAAAATTTCAGGTCGGCCGGAAATTCAAGATGGCCGCCACGGCTAAAAATAGATTTTCAAAAAACAAGTTTGTAGCGACTACTTCCTGAAATCAAAATCAATCAGTAGAGCTTCAAGGTCATTGACCTCTTGTTTTAAATGTTATACTGTGCCGGTCGATAATCACAAACAAGGGGATTAAAATAAAGAAATAACAACAACACAATCTTTGATGTTGTTGTGTATTTATACCGGTACATGTTTATATGGAAAACGTTCAGCGGTAACCAATTTATCCCGCATGTCTGTGGCCGACCGTTTTGCTTTCCCAAAACTTCGGCAAAACGCCGTTAATCTTGACTGAAACATTGTGAAAAAAGACATGAAATTGAATTTCTGTATATTATCCGCACCCCATGATTTTCATAAATTCTGGGAGTAAAAAAAGTGTGGATTATATTCAGGCGAATATGGTATGTCTGGGAAAATAGCGTAATGGTTTCATAGTAATGGCCAGTAGATTTTCCAATTTGGCAAGTTAAAATTTTCTGCACTGTCCAGAGTTTGGGAGTGCATAAAAAAGCTAATTTCTACCCCTGTGCAGTTTGAAATATGAATATTTTAATGTGTATCTTAACAGTCAACAGTATCCCTTACATCTATAGCAAGAGTTTTGAAAGGATCTGTACTTCACTGTACACTAGTAGCAAAATACAGATTTTTTTTTCAAATATTCATAGACATGATATATATATTCATTGAATACAGTATAAACTTTGAATGAAATCCAGTTTCCAAGGCCTAAATTAAAAAAAAAATTGGAGTCAACCCAGAATTTTTGGGGTGAGTAGGTAGGTAGTTTTTAGCTCTACTGATAGAGCTTATGTCGTGGTGTGATGTCCATCGTCCGTCCATCCGTAAACTGTTTTTAGCTCTACTGATCAGAGATCAGCAGAGCTTATGCCGTGGTGCGGCGTCCGTCGGTCTGTCCGTAAACTTTTATTTGTAGCGACTTCACAGCTGAAACTACTGGATGGATATTCATGAAACTTTACAGAAATGTTGCCCATAAAGTCTAGTTGATCCTAGCAAAAATTCATGTTGATGTGAAATCCAAGATGGCCGCCAAAGCTAAAAATAGAGTTTTAAAATACAAGTTTGTAGCGACTTCTTCTTGAAAACTATAAGTGATATTGATATGGGACTTTTTCTAAAATGATCAGCATGACATGATGTTGATCCTAGTCAAAAATCGTTTTGATTCAACGTTAAACATGGCTGCCAGCGGCCATCTTTGTTTACATAGAGTTATATAGTAAAAACTTGTAGCGACTACTTCTCTGAAACTACTTGGCGGATTGTCATGAAACTTTACAGGAATGTTGCTCTTGATGTCTAATTGATCCTAGAAAAATTTCAGGTCGGCCGGAAATTCAAGATGGCCGTCACAGCTAAATATAGATTTTTAAAAAATAAGTTTGTAGCGACTACTTCTTGAAAACTGTAAGTGATATTGATATGGGACTTTTTCTAAAATGATCAGCATTACATGATCATGATCCTAGTCAAAAATCGTTTTGATTCAACGTTAAACATGGCTGCCAGCGGCCATCTTTGTTTACATAGAGTTATATAGTAAAAACTTGTAGCGACTACTCCTCTGAAACTACTTGGCGGATTGTCATGAAACTTTACAGGAATGTTGCTCTTGATGTCTTATTGATCCTATCAAAATTTCAGGTCGGCCGGAAATTCAAGATGGCCGTCACAGCTAAAAATAGATTTTTAAAAAATAAGTTTGTAGCGACTACTTCTTGAAAACTATAAGTGATATTGATATGGGACTTTTTCTAAAATGATCAGCATGACATGATGTAGATCCTTGTGGAAAATTATTTTGATTCGACGTTAAACATGGCTGCCAGTGGCCATCTTTGGTTACATAGAGTTATATAGTAAAAACTTGTAGCGACTACTCCTCTGAAACTACTTGACGGATGTTCATGAAACTTCACAGGAATGTGGCTCTTGATGTCTAGTTGATCCTAGAAAAATTTCAGGTCGGCCGGAAATTCAAGATGGCCTCCACAGCTAAAAATAGATTTAAAATAAATAAGTTTGTAGCGACTACTTCTTCAAAACAATAAGAGATATTGATATGGGACTTTTTCTAAAATGATCAGTATGACATGATGTTGGTCCTTGTCGAAAATCGTTTTGATTTGACCTTAAACATGGCTGCTTTGTTTACATAGAGTTATATAATGAAAACTTGTAGCGACTACTTCTTTGAAACTACCTGACGGATTTTCATGAAACTTCACAGGAATGTTGCTCTTAATGTCTTATTGATCTTAGCAAAATTTCAGGTCGGCCGGAAATTCAAGATGGCCGCCACGGTTAAAAATAGATTTTCAAAAAACAAGTCTGTAGCGACTTCTTCCTGAAATCAAAATCAATCAGTAGAGCTTCAAGGTCTTTAACCTCTTGTTTGTAGTGACTACTCCTCTGAAACTATTGGATGGATTTTCATGAAACTTTACAGAAATGTTGCCTATGAAGTCTAGTTGATCCTAGCAAAAATTCTTGTTGATGTGAAATCCAAGATGTCCACCAAAGCTAAAAATAGATTTTTAAAAAGCAAGTTTGTAGAGACTACTTCTTGAAAAGTATAAGTGTTATTGATATGGGACTTTTTCTAAAATGATCAGCATGACATGATGTTGGTCCTTGTCGAAAATAGTTTTGATTCGACATTAAACATGGCTGTCAGCGGCCATCTTTGTTTACATAGTGTTATATAGTAAAAACTTGTAGCGACTACTCCTCTGAAAGTACTTGACGGATTTTCATGAAACTTCACAGGATTGTCCTAGTCATCCAAAATGGCCGCCATGGCTAAAACTAGGTCAAATTTACGGAATTTTCAAATGACATCTACGAAACCACTTATTCCATTCTTGTGTAATATCATAAACATATTCCGTGGGTTGGCCTCTATCAAGTTTGTGTTTTTCGTTATTATCGAATAATCAAAATGGCTACCACAGTGACCAAAAGTTTACGTATATATAGGAAAACGTTAAGAATGACATCTTCTCTAAAACCGTCGAAGGATTTTGATGAAACTTATATCACAATGATCTTTGTGATAGTCCCTCTCAAATTTGTGTTTTTGTGGCTTCCAGTCATCCAAGATGGCCACCATGGCTAAAAATAGGTCAAATTTAAGGAAATTGCAAACAACATCTCCGAAACCACTTATTCCATTCTTGTGAAATATCATAAACATGTTCCTTGGGTTTAGCCTCTATCAAGTTTGTGTTTTTCGTTATCGTCGAATAATCAAAATGGCAGCCACAGCGACCCAAAGTTTACATAGAGTTATATAGGAAAACGTTAAAAATGACATATTTTCTCTCAAAATAGCCGCCACGGCGATCCGAATTCTACATAGAGTTAAAAGGCTAAAAATAACATCTTCTCAGAAATCGCTTGAAGGATTTGGGTGGAACTTCATTACAATGATCTTTAGGATAGTCCCCCTCAGAATTTTGTTTTTCGCGACTGCCAGTCATCCAAGATTGCTGCCATGGCTAAAATTTCAAAGAAATTTCAAACAACATCTCCGAAACCACTTATTCCATTCTTGTGAAATATCATAAACATGGGTTAGTCTTTATCAAGTTTGTGTTTTTCGTTATCGTCGAATAATCAAAATGGCAGCCACAGCGACCCAAAGTATACATAGAGTTATATAGGAAAACGTTAAAGATGACATCTTCTCTGAAACCGCTTGAAGGATTTTGATGAAATTTAATCACAGTGAACTTTAGGTTAGTCCCCCTCAGATTTATGTTTTTGAGGCCTCCAGTCATCGATGATGGTCACCATGGCTAAACTTGGGTCAAATTTAAGGACATTTATCGAACGACATATTACCACTTATTTCATTCTAGTTAAATATCATATACATGTACCTGTTGTTGGCCTCTATCAAGTTTGTGTTTTTCGTTGTGGACAAATATTCAAAATGGCCACCACGATAACCCAAAGTTTACATATAGTTATATATAGGAACATGTTTCTTGGGTAGGCCTCTATCATGTTTATGTTTTTGAATCAAATCATACCAGTAGAGCGTCTACAGGCCCACTTGGTCCTCTTGTTTAATTTAGGCCCAATAATCTTCTTTACTGCTGCATTTTTCAGTCCACTAATGGTAAAGGATCTGCCGACGGTTCTCAGCACGTTGACAGTGGGACAGAAGGTGCCAATTCTGGTGACCGACGCTGCGTCCCCGACCAGCTTCAACGTGCAGGTGCTCATTGACGAGGCCATTCAGCTTTTCAGCGTGTTTAATCGAGAGTTTAACGAGCTATACAAGGCAGAAGAGAAGGACGCTGAATACAGGTGGGTTTAGGATATTAAGGCAGATTTGGAAATACCAGTTAAAGGCTCAAAACATTCGGTAAAGTGCAGATAACTTATACAGAGCTATATTTTCATAGTAGAGAAAGTAAAACACATGGAATCTAGGAGATTGAGTGCACCGATTAGGCAAGCAGACCTGTTTACTTCTACGGAATGTCCGTATTTTGTACGTTTTGAGATACGTTTTGAGACCTAAAAATACGGACTACGAATTGACCTTGACGAACTACAAATTTCCGTGTTTTCTGCTATTTTTTTGCATTCAGGCATTTTCTGCAAATTCCGGTCATTAAATATCATTTTTGATAGCCCACTATCGTAGTCATGGTCATTGAAACGCTCATTGTGATTGCATTCAATTTTCATGATTTTGTTTTGCCAGGCTAAAACTGTTAAAAAGTGAAAATTTACTAAAATTCCTTAGAAAATGACAAAAAATAAATAAACTACAGCCATATGAACATAAAACGTTTTCCTTGCGTAATCCCATCTTAGAAAGACGAAACATTTGTTCTGGGTAATGTAATTATTTAGAAAATTACGACTGTCAGAGTCACGATCGGCTGAGGCTGCATACTATCAGTGATAGCGTAACACTGTACTATGGAATAACGGGAACGTGAGAATATGAGTGACAATCCACTTATTTACGACCATTTGTACTGTCAAAAGACAAGTTAATTTAATTTTTATTAATAAGCATACACAGAGATGATGGGTCCAAAATTTAGAAGCCGTGGATTTTTTTAATCCAGAAGTTTGCCAAGGTTAAAAATTGAAGAATTCTGAATTCTTTGCACAAATCAAGTTGTTGATTCTACTTACAGCAGATTAGTGTAATTTTGTGAAATATATCCATTCTTTAATATCACTTTAAGATTTAAGTTTAATATAGAATTATTCTTTACTTTTTTCTCTAAACATTATATTTATAGAAAAGTTGCTATATGTTCTATTATTTGTTCTGTTATATGTTCTGTTATATGTTATGTTGTATGTTCTGTTATATGTTCTATTATATGTTCTGTTATATGTTCTACTATTTTGCTATAATTAATGGACTTTGCTAAAATTAATGGACTTGCTAAATGTAATGGACTTGCTACACTTAATGGACCTGCTATAATTAATGGGCCTGATAAATTAATGGACTTCGCTATAATTAATGGACTTTGCCATAATTAATAATTAATGGACCTGCTATAATTGCACTAGCTATAATTAATGGACTTGCTATATGTAATGGACCTGCTATAATTAATGGGCCTGCTATAATTAATGGACTTTGCTATAATTAATGGACTTGCTATATGTAATGGACCTGCTATATGTAATGGACTTTGCTATACTTAATGGACCTGCTGTAATTAATGGACTTTACTATAATTAATGGACCTGCTATAATTGACTTTATATACGTGGACTTGCTATAATTATCAGACTTGCTATAATTAATGGACTTGCTATAATTAATGGACCTGCTATATAATTAATGGGCCTGCTATAATTAATGGACTTTGCTATAATTAATGGACTTTGCTATAATTAATGGACCTGCTATAATTAATGGACTTTGCTATAATTAATGTAATTTGCTATGATTAATGAACTTTGCTATAATTAATGGACTTGCTATAATTAATGGACCTGCTATATAATTACTGGACTTTGCTATAATTAATGTAATTTGCTATAATTAATGGGCTTTGCTATAATTAATGGACCTGCTATAATTAATGAACTGCTATAATTTATGGACCTGCTATAGTTAATGGACCTGCTATTATTAATGGACTGTTATAATTTATGGAACTGCTATAATCAATGGACTTGCTATACTTAATGGACCTGCTATACTTAATGCACTTGCTATAATTAATGGACCTGCTATATAATTAATGGGCCTGCTGTAATTAATGGATTTCACTGATTAATGGACTGCTATAATTATTGGACTGCTATGATTTATGGACCTGCCTTAATGGACCTGCTATAATTAATGAACTGCTATAATTTATGGACCTGCTATAGTTAATGGACCTGCTATAATTAATGGACCTGCTATTGTTAATGGACTGTTATAATTTATGGAACTGCTATAATCAATGGACTTTGCTATAATTAATGGACTTGCTATACTTAATGGACCTGCTATACTTAATGCACTTGCTATAATTAATGGACCTGCTATATAATTAATGGGCCTGCTGTAATTAATGGACTTCACTGTGATTAATGAACCTTGCTATTATTAATGGACTTTGCTATAATTAATGGACATGCTATAATTAATGGACTGCTATAATTATTGGACTTCTATGATTTATGGACCTGCCTTAATGAACCTGCTATAATTAATGGACTTGCCTGCTATAATTAATGGACCGCTATAATTTATGGACCTGCTTTAATTAATGGACTTGCTATACTTAATGGACCTGCTATAATTAATGGACTTACTATAATTAACGGACCTGCTATAATTAATGGACTTGCTATAATTGATGGACTTTGCTATCATAAATGGACTTGCTATGATTAATGGACTTGCTCTAATTAATGGACTTTGCTATACTTAATGGACCTACTATAATTAATGGACCTGTTATAATTACAGACCTATTTACTTCTATGGAATGTTCGTATTTGCTACGTTTTGAGACTTTAAAATATGGACTAAGTATTTACCTCGAAAAACTACGGAATATTTTTGGCCGTTTCTGGTCGTTAAATATCCTTTTTAGCTCATAATCATAGTCATTGAAATGCTCATTGTGAATGTGAACGATTTTCAAGCATCTTCATGACTTTGTTTTGCCTGGATATGGCGGTCCTCTAAATGTATTATACCACTAATTATTTTCCCCATAGACACCAATGTTAAAGTGTCACATATTAATGATTTTGGATAATGCAGCCAGATCGCACCAGTAATGGCGGAGTTATGGCTCTTGATTTAGTTAAAAATGCTATATTTTGGCTCTTTAAGACGATAGTCACTCACTTCATTGATGTTATAAGAGCCATATTAGCCAGTAGAGCGTCCACAGGTCCTCTTGGGCCTCTTGTTTCTTTAACGGGGAGCTTAGGGACCCTTGTTGGATCAGTTTTACATAGAGTTATAGGAGAGAACTTCAAAAATCTTCTCTGAAACTACAGGAGATAAAGGTCTAATCTTTTTAGCTCTACTGGCCAGCAGAGCCATATTAGCCAGTAGAGCGTCCACAGGCCCTCTTGGGCCGCTTGTTTATTTATTATCAGCATATGGATCCTCTACAAGTTTTGTTCAAATGGTGACCCTGGGGTCAAATTTGGCCCCGCCTCAGGGGTCGCAGTTTTACATAGACTTATATAGAGGGAAAAACTTTAAAACTCTTCTCTCAAACTACACGAGTCAAAGGTTTAATATTTGGTATTTACATTCAGCTTATGGTCCTCTACCAAGTTTGTTCAAATTTGGCTCTGCCCCTGGGTCACATGTCAAACTTGGTTTGAGAGTTTATATTAATGAAAGTTTGATTTATTATAAAGCTAGCCAAACTTGAGCCAAATACATCCCTCTCCCTGAAATAACAAGATCATCTGATAGTAGCCGTAGTAATGAGATGAAATAATCAGATTGATAAATATCACATGGCCAGGTAATTAAAAAGTAATCATTGATATACAATTCTACATTTCTTGTATATTACATTTATTACTATATCATACACACCTGCTAATATTATACCCAGTCCAGCACTTTAGTCCCACTATAAAAGTCAATGCCATAAAATGGTACATCTTTTTTTTTCAAATCTAATGTGATGAATTTCAAAATACTATCTAGTAGATATTCGAATTTATGAAGGCTCAAGGTCATGATTTATACTAATTAAAAAAAATCGGAACACATTTCTTCCACTTGAGGATAATACATCATTCGGCTGGGGGATATCAATTCATCGAATTTGCTTGTTTGTATTTTTACGTCATTTTCAACACATGCAAGGTTATATATGACGGTTGATTTTTTTGTGGTGGAGGCAGACCACCCACTTTTCCTGGGTAGAACCAGTACTGTACACCTCCCGCTATTGATAAGAATCAACACTTCCTCACAAGTCAAGCTCCTAGTGGGATTCGAAAGAGCAGCAGTGAGAGTCTAAGACTTGAGGCCCATGTCAAATGTAAAAAAAACACTGTGTTGCTGCTATCAAGGTCAATGTATAAAACCGTTTTGTACCGGTTTGCAACATTGCCTCAATAAACATACAAAGTCAATTAGACAGTTCATATTTAGGCCAAAGAGCATTTTAGTTGAAAATTCGTTAATTTTTATAATAGCGCACCATGGCATAAGCTCTGCTGATCTTTGATCAGTAGAGCTAAAAATATTACTTTGTTTAGTATCTAAATAAGTGCAATTGGTCATTAAAGAAGTTTGCAGTTATCCGGATAATTTTACATGTAAGAAATATAAATGGTTTTGTGCTTCAGAATCGTATGAAAACTAGTGGAATATGCAATTTTGTATTATGCAAATAAACGGGAATTGACTGTATTGACTTGAAGATGTTTTTTGTATTCTTTCAGACCATCTGCCGTTGGCGAACTTGTTGCATCCCGCTTCAGTGGTGATGAGGATTGGTATCGGGCCGAGGTCATCCAAATGACGAACAAAAGTGCCAAAGTTGTCTTCATCGATTACGGCAACTCGGAGAGCGTCGGCTTTAAAATGATGAGAAAAGCGAAGACAATGTGTGGCACAGTGCCTGTTCAGGCAGTGCCGTGCTGTATGTTCGGAGTGGATGCGCCAGATGACGGACAGTGGCCCGAGACAGTAGCCCAGCTGTATGCCGGTTTCTGTTCCAGTGCGCTTCAAGGAGTTGTTAAGGGCATAAAGAACAATGTCGTCTCCATGGAGCTGTCTCTGGAGGGGGAATCCATTTCTGACAAAATTAATTCAATGTTATTGAAATTACGCACTAAGGTGGCAAAACCTGAGATGCAGACGGGCAGGTCTGAACAAGCATCGCCTAAATCAGCTTCAGGTGAAACCCGGAGTATAATAAAACCTGGTAAACTCCCACTTGATGGCACCAAAGTTGAAGCCTCCGTGACAGATATTTCTCGTCTGAATGGGTTTTATATGCAGCTTGGAGATGCCGAGTCCCGCAAGAAGCTCGGTCAGCTGATGCTGGAGCTGAACGAATCTTGTGCATCTGCGACACCGTGCAGTCCAGCCGAAGGTGAATATGTCGCGGCTCAGTTCCACGACGGGGAGAGCTCGATGTGGTACCGTGCCAGAATAGAGCAGAAGATTGACGCCTGCACTTACAAAGTGTTTTTCGTTGATTACGGAAACACCGCGGTTTTGAAGAAGGATATGGTGACAAAGCTTGATCCAAAGTTCATGACGACTCATTCAATGGTTGTGTGTTGCCAGATGGTCGGCAGTGAAGGGAACACAGACCCCCAGGCTTTGAAAGACTTCCAGGTCATGTTGGATACGCTTACTTACGTCAAGGCCGTGGATCTTGTTGATAATATTTATCAGATTGAAGTATTTCTCCCAGATGGTTCTTACGTGAACGAAATCATGGGATTCTCAGAAAATGTGGAAGAACGGTTTCAAACTTCAAAAGAAAACAGGACATCCCCCGTGGTTGCTGCTTCCCCAACTTGTCTTGTAAATATTGTAAAAAGTGGCATACCTTTAGATGGTAGCAAGGTGTTGGCTGCTACAGTATTTATTGAAAATCTGGCGTCGTTTTACATCCAACTTGCTGATATTGACCTTCAGGAGAAGTTGGTGAACCTGATGAAGGAACTTAATGAATATTGCAACTCTGATATGGGTAACCATGCCCCTGTAGATGGTGAATTTGTAGCCGCCCAGTTCAACGACGGTGTGGCTACAGTGTGGTACAGGGCTCAGGTGGTTGATACCGGGTTGGCGGAAATTAAGGTACTATTTGTGGACTATGGAAACACCGATGTGGTGAAGAAACAAAGTGTTAGGAGACTTGATGAGAAGTTTGCCGATCTGCCGTTAATGGCCATCAAGTGTAGACTTGCGTGGAGTGATGGAACTGAAGATGACAAAGTCCCAGAATTTAACTCCATTTTGAATCATCCTGTGAAAGTCAAGGCTCTCGAGCAACATAAGGAGACAGATGCATACACAGTTGAAATGTATCTCACTGATCCAGCAGAAACTTGTGTCAATTCTATTCTTGGAGTGTTGGAAGCGCAAACCGGATTGGAGGCTGCGACAGATGTGACCATTAATGGAAATCGATCCCCAAAATCGCCATCCTCCGACCGGTCCAACCTAAAATCCGAGTTGCCTACGATCAGTTGTGGAAAGCTAGTCATTGGGAAGCAATATTCAGCAGCTGCCATGGTGATAGACAGTGTGTACATGTTTTATATTCAGCTGGCCGATGAGCAGACGCAGCAGGAGCTTGCGACAATGATGATCCAGGTGAACGACTTCTGTAACAATTCCTCTGCCGAGTACGAACCTTCCGTGGGGGAATTCGTAGGTACCCAGTTTAATGATGGCAGCGACACAATGTGGTATAGAGCTTTGATAGAGGAGAGGTTAGGAGATAGACGCTACAAAGCAAGATTTATTGATTATGGCAATACCGACATTGTTGAGAGTAAAGTTGTGAGAAAATTAGATTTAAAATTTATGAGCAATTCTCAGATGTCATTTCGTTCTAGGTTGTTTGGGAATAAAACAGAATTGCCGAGTATTCTGAATGAGTTTAGAACATGTGCTCTGAACATTGCAATGACTATTTCTGTCAAGTCGGTTGAAAATGACATATATACTATTGAAATGGTTACAGCCGATGGAAAAAACATGTCCGATTTACTACAACTTACGTCCCCAAGCACTGAGTTGGTAGACCAGCTTCCGAAAGCAATCACACCGGTCAAGGAACCCCTACCAAGGAAAGCAGCATCACCACCATCAGCGGAGAGGAAGGTGGTGTTCTCCCAGACTGTTACCAAAAGTAGACCTCAGGGTGCAGAGTTCAAAGCTGTTATAACCTCGATCGTGAGGCCAAATCTGTTCCACTGTCAGATATTCAGCCAAGATAACACCAGTAAGTACTCTCAGGCTTTCAGTGATATTTGTACTTACAGTGCCTATTAGCTTTACAGGCCTGTAACAATCCGTGTTGGTGTCCAGAGCATAACTTCAAAAATACTGATAGGACTACAATGAAACTTCAAACAATGATAGAGGGCAATGAGAGGAAGTGCAGAGTGCAAGAACCATTACTCTGTCATCATTCAAATTAGAGTTATTGTCCTAAAAGCACATTAGAGAACCATAGGAATCTTAATTGATAGTAAGATTAGTGCAAGTTTCCCAGGTTCCTATGTATCCTTCCCTATCACTGGGGCAGCTTGAAACAACCTATAATCTGTGAATGAGCTGTTCAACAACAATTCAGTTGAACCAAAACCATTAAATTGGTATTAATGTTGCTTGAGGTATTTGTTATTTAAGAAATAATAAATATGTACCTGTGTTTTATCGGTGAATAAAATACAGTTAGGAGTTCGGATGTGTAGTAATTAAATCACGAGTGCGTTATTCACCGATAAAATACAGGTACGTATTTATTATTTTGATTCGAACACAACAATAACCCCATTGTTTACGCTATTGTTGGGGCACTATATTATCTTGGAGGTCAAGGTAATCAGGCTGCTATGTTTACAGGCTGTTCCATTGGGCGCCCCCGTATGGAAAGTTCTGCGTTTCAATACACTAGTAGTCACATGACAACAATAAAGTCATTGCTTGCGCTGTATGACGTCAAGGTTCTCACCTTGTTCAAGATGCTTATTAATGTTATATGTACTGATGCATATGATGGGATTATATAGATGTGCACGGTTTGGGAGCATGGCAAGTTTGTTGTAAGTAACATTTCATTAAAATTACTGTTGAGTTTGTCTTCGTGACGTATATTTACCAAGTGACGTCATGAAACGTGGTGTTTCCAACAGATGAAATATACACGGGGAATTAATGGAACAGCTGTATTTTATATTAGAATAACATACTGTTGTCTCTCTTCTTTGTGTATATGAAAGACTGCGGAGGTCGGGTTAGAATAAAAATACATGATTGTATTCCCTCTTATTAGACCTCTGCCCTGCATTGGTTTTACTCACTGGTGGAAGCATGTCTGATAGTAAACTTCATTCTTCATCCCATACACCCGTAGGTTGCTGTCCCAGTATATTAACCTAATATGAAGTGTTGATGAGGTCTCTCTAGCACCTTCATTTTGTATTTCATCTGTACCAAACTTGGTCAGATTGTAGATGTCAATGAAAGTTCGAAAACCAGCTGGATCGGATTAGTAACCCCAGAGTTATGGCCCTTGTTTTACTGAAAAGTGCCATCATAGTGAACACTCGAGCACCTTCATTTTGTATTTCATGTTTACAAACTTGGCTAGATTGTTAATATCAATGAAAGCTCAGATAAGTTCGAAAACCAGCCAGATCAGATATAACACTAGAGATATGGCCCTTGTTTTACTGGAAAATGTCATATTCTGCCTTGTTTACACTCTAGCACCTTTATTTTGTATTTGATCATTATCTAACGTGGCCAGTTTGTCAATAATAATGAAAGTTTGGACAAGTTCGAAAACCAGTTTAGATAGGTTAATATTACCAGAGTTAAGGCCCTTGATCTATTGACAAAATATAATGCCTTGGTCGTAACTTGGAAACAGTTGAGATCCCCCACCCTATAACCATACTCTATATACTCTTACTGGGCATGAACAGACAGATAATAGCATCCAACCAGCATCTGCCCCAGGGTTCGTCCTCACCCGATGGAATAGGCCCTAGGTCATAATTTGGAGACCGTTCAGATCCGCACCCTATAACCATATATACAATTACTGGGCATGAACAGACAAATACAACCATTCATCCGGCATGGGGTCTGGGTCTATCCCCACCTCTTGGGACTTAACACCTGGGTCATAACTTGGAAACTGTTGAGATCCCCACCCTGTAATCATATTAACACTATACTGGGCCTGTCTAGAATCCAAAGATCTATATTCTATATAGTGTTGCCAATACATTAAGCTGGTAGCTTCTGCAACAGTTGGTAGTTTGATCAGTGCTTAATATTTAATTGGGTACATATGGATTTTCATTGTGGGATTTAGGGGTCTGATTTAACGTTGACAAATGATTTATTATAGGTGGGGGTGGATTTAAAGTTGACAAATGATGATTTAATTTAGGAATTTTATGCCTGATTTCAGTCAAAAGCAATGGTGAATTCAAACAACATGGTGCTAACAAACACCATGGTGCTAACAAACAACATGCTAACAAACACTATGGTGCTAACAAACAACATGCTAACAAACACCATGGTGCTAACAAACAACATGCTAATAAACACCATTGTGCTAACAAACAACATGCTAACAACTTGGTGCTAACACCATATTTAGATTGATGTGACAGTTTTATCAAGAACCTGACATTTTTTAAAACTTCATAAAAAAAATCTGTAAAAAGCCTTAGTAGATCTACCCCCTTGAATTGTATAACAATATTACCATTTTCATGATCCGAAATTAAAAAGCTTCTTGCCAACCCCAAAGGGAGAACATGCCTATTACATCAAGAAAGATAATGTAGAATGTGATATTATCCTGAATCTGTCATTGGCTAATGCACAAAGCAGCAGTCAGCACTGCTCCGGATTGTCACGCAAATAGCCAATTAAATATCGAACATATAGCAAAACCTCAATTTACCATATAGACCATCGATGTATAGTGCTCGTGTCATGACGTTCAGATTATTTTTCAGCACTGAGTGATCTAAAGATACTGAGTGACACGATGAAATTGGAATGTGAACACGATACGGGAGACCATGATCGCAAGTTCGAAGTAGGAGAACTGTGCTGCGCTAAATTTCCAGGTAAGCCGTGCCACTTGTACATGGAATTATGTACGTGTATGTTGGTGTTATTCCAGTTTAGTAGTTATGTAATGCTTAAATAAATTCTTCAAAACATCTGCTCATTTATCCTCTCATATATTAATTTTTGTCAAAATTTAAAAAATAAACAGTAGGACAATTTGTTTTTTTTATTAATAAAGCCTGTCCTCTTTGGATGGGAACATTATTAGACATGAACCTACAAGTAAAGTATTTGATATTATGAATAGGGTAATTCTAGATCCTTCTGTATCCTTCATCGCTCTCTTCCCTAAGCTGCACAGTTCGATGTTGCGGTCTCCTCCAAGAGTGTTAAAGAAAAGGAATCGATTTGAGATGTAACTGTCTCTGGTGAAGCACTAATTATTGCATATGCATTTACAAGCTCCGTTTATTTAATGTAACGGAGAAACGTCAATATTCGCTCATATGTGTAGTAAAGTCATATTGGGTGTGTAATGTATACTCGTTTGTGATTGGTGCAATTTTCTGTTCATGTCATAGAAAGTATTTCACGTGATGTAGCCACGACGTAACGACAATATGTTTGTTTCAAATAAATGTGTTTTTGGTTAAAAAATGTTACAACCTGTTTTATTGTACTAATATAAGATGCATATGCAATAAAAATGTTAGTAGATTTATATTGGGATTTTTGCACTGGTTCTTTCGCGCGTAAATATTCCGCTCCTAAAGTCGTGCAGTATTAATGCTCGAAAGAACTCGTGCATATACCCAATACGAATCTAATAACCTATAAATGCAGGTAGGTTAGGGCTGTTCCAGAAAACATGGGGCTGGGGGTGTGGTTGGGGGGCACCTTTTCAGTTTACCCCACTACCTATAGATTTAATGATTGTTTTAAAAATATAAGGCCAGCAGAGCTTATGGGATGGCGAGTTGTCTGTCGTCCGTTAACTTTTGCCTTGTGAACACTCGAGGGCCTTCATTATTAATCGAATCTTTACGAAACTTTGCCAGTGTCTTTATATCAATAAAAGCTCGGACTATTTCGAAAACCAGCCAGATCGGAGTTATGGTCCTTGTTTTGCTGAAAAATGCCATATTAAGCCTTGTGAACACTCTAGCACCTCCATTTATTATTTGATCTTTACCAAACTTGCACAGATTGTTAATATCAATGAAAGCTTGGACAAGTTTGAAAACCAGCTAGATCGAACCAGTAACAGCGGAGTTATGGCCCTTGATTTATTTAAAAATGCTATATTTTGCCTAGTTAAGATGATAGGGCCTTCATTTTTCATCCAATCTTTACAAAAACTTTACCAGATTGTTAATATCAATGAAAGCTCGGACAAATTCGAAAACCAGCCAGATAGGACCAGTAACAGCCGAGTTGTGGCCCTTGATTTAGTTAATAATGCTATATTTTGCCTAGTTAAGATGATAGGGCCTTCATTTTTCATGCGATCTTTATGAAACTTTTCCAGACTGTTAATATCAATGACAGCTCAGACAATTTTGAGAACCAGCCAGATCAGACCAGTAACAGTGGAGTTATGGCCCTTGATTTAGTTAAAAATCCTATATTTTGCCTCGTTAAGACGATAGGGCCTTCATCATCCGATCTTTACGAAATTTTACCAGATTGTTAATATCAGTGAAAGCTTGGATAATTCGAAAACCATCCAGATTGGACCATTTACATCGGAGTCATGGCCCTTGATTTTCTGAAATATGCTATATCTTGGCCTCAAAGACAAAAGGGCCTTCATTTGGCCGGATTTCATTGAAACTTATCAAAGCATATCATCGCCATATTTTGGTTTAATTATTTTTCTAGCAGAGTTATGGCCCTTTAAATGTTTTAATACACAAACTTTGTCCAGATTAGTCTCTTCTGAACTCTTTGCCAGATTTTAGCGAATCTTGGCGGGGATGATCAGTACTAAGAAATATAAAAAGATCGGACAGGGAAAGTAGCATTCAAGGAGGACAGTCAACCACAAGAAGGCAAAAGTAATATAAACGCAAACGACATCACAAACACAAAAGGGTTTGTGATGTAAGCCTAGTTGCACCTGTCATTGCCATGTTCTGGTTGAATGAATTTTGGCAGAGTTATGAGCCCTTAAAGGTTTTAATACACTTACTTTGTCCGGACTAGTTCTCCTGAACCTCTGGCTGGATATCAACGAAACTTTGCAGGGATGATCAGTACCAAGCCTAGTTGCGTATATCATCACCTTGTTCCAGTTGAATGATTTTTGAAAGACTTGTGGCCCCTTATACATAAACTTTATCTTGAGACAGTAGAGCGTCAACAGGCCCTCTTGGGCCTCTTGTTAATTGGTACTATAATCACAATAGCAAATTGAAATAAACTGTAATTTGTATTTCCTAATGCTTCATAGTTCCTATTACGTAGCAATTAATTGTGATTTGTTGTTAATTGTATTAAATATTGCATTTAAAAAAAGAAGTTATATGTTTATATTTATATCGACAATGAATTTAACATCCAAGAGATGACAACTGTACTGCACTATTTGTTTATTTGTCTTCCAACTGCATTTCATTCTGATTGTTCATGATTAAACAAAGTTCATCCGTGGTCGAGAGGGTAAAAATGCAGCGTTTGAAACATTCTCGTCTGTAACCATTGCGGGTTAGAATCCCACAGAGAGCTTGACTAATGACATACTTTTTAAATTACTATTGGTTCTTTTTTGTATGTAATGTTGTAGTACTTTTTGGAGTGCCTGTGTTCTGTGAATGTTGCTCTTCCAGTTGGACTACATTTGCTTTGTGAGAAAGTTTCAATACTGTCAAACCCGTTTCTAACGCAATTCATTGTGTTTGACAGTTTTACTCAAACGCATTGAAATAAAAAGTAATGACGTCATGTTTTAGAACGTCACATGGCTGGATTTGCGACGGGTTATATACTATTTAATAGTTTCAAATGTTTGAACCAATCAGATTGCATGATTTTTGGCAAGTGCGTTAGAATAAACGTACAAGTGTTGATGACTGGTTTCATGTTGTCTGGATTGATTTTCCAGTTGATGGAGACTGGTACCGTGCAACTATTCTCGACATTTTCCCCGACAAGACCGTCAAGGTGGAGTACGTTGACTTTGGGAACCAGGCTGAGGTACCAACCAGTATGCTGAGACCTGTAACAGAGGAATACACAAGACTTTCACTGCTTGCATTTAGCTGTACCCTCCATGGTATGTTTGTCTTTGCAGAGAATTAAAAACAAAAACGCATTTTCTGAAATGAAAAAATAAAATAAAAATACTGTACTACGCCTTGCACAACAAGTTAGAGAATACCCATTTTGTGACGAGTGAAGTTGGCAGCGACATCAAAGAGCTCTCCGCACGCCACTGACCTCGATCGGCGGTTCGCCTCGTGAGACGCTGGTGAAAATCAGTTTTGACACGGCTGGAAAAATGCGTGTAACGTAACTACATGCGGTTTATTAAAGTGTACATTCGACTGGACTTATTGTTTATTTACATCATGAACGAGAGTATCTCAGCGATGATTTTCGAAAGTTAATTATAAAAAACAGGACTGAAAGTGGTGGAAATCAATTAAATCAAGGTTCATACAGCCTTAAAAAGTCCTTCAGTTTCAGAAGTAGCCTTTAAAAGTCCTTAAATCCACTCCAGCCTTAAATTCTGACAAAATATCATTAAAGGTCCTTGAATTTAATAATCAGTCGATTAATTATACAAGAGGAATAATATCTGACGTAGTTTAAAAAAAAAATCGGCAAAGGAAAAAAGAAATCGCCGATAAACACTGCCTTAAAAATTGGTTATTAGGGCCTTAAAAGTCCTTAAAAAGTCCTTAAATTTCATAATGATAATTCTGTATGAACCATGTAAATGGTACATTTTCAAGGGGTACCTTAATTAATGTTGCAAAAATTCTTCGTATACACCAAACCACAGTAAAAACTATTAGGCACCATTTTTGTATGACCGGTATAGTGAAGCCATCAAAACCATCCTGTGGTAAACCCAGTAAAATTGAACAGGAAATTGAGGCAGAACATTCACAATTCATAAATTATATTATAGACCAACAGCTGTCAATATCACTGGGAGAACTTCATAAGACTGATTTATGGTATTCAATATCTATTAAGGCACGCTGCTACCCAATTCTTTCGAAAAACTCCAAAAAGCCAAGTTTCATTTCTCACTACGTGACACAAAATGAAGCTACTTACATCTAAAACAATTACACAGTGCCTAACAGAAACCAGGTGGGCCGAACAAATGTTTGAAAGGTCAAATGGTGACGTTCATTTTTCATTGGCCAACAGTTAGTTTACACGCTGGCACATCTCGGGGGGGGGGAATCGAAACTGATCAAATAGACTCTCAAAAATGCCACTTTTGATGTAAAATCAGGGTCTTGATGCGCTTTAAATTTTGATCATGTCAAGGTAAACGCTTGCCATTTTCAACGGGGCCAGAAAGGTCAAAACTGTACAACACAGACAAACTTGATTCACCGCAAAATGGAGTTTCTCTAACTTGTGCAAGGCGTAGTAACTGTTGGTTACATTGTTCTGTTATGAAATCAAAACAAAAGTATGCGAAACAAGGTAGTTTTTATCAGATTTAACTATTTTTGCCTTCATTAAGGTTTTCTGTGTTGGTAAGTAATACATACCGCTGTTATACATTTCTGTTAGAAGTGGTGTTAAAAAATTCATTAAATGTATTTGTTACAATTCTCTAATCAGGTGTCGCGCCGGTAGGCTCCTCATGGACGGAGGCAGCCATGATCAAGATGGCCTCATTCCAGGATAAGCCCCTCCTTGCACATGTGGTAGATGTTGTCAATGATGTCTATGAACTAAAACTGGTAGATTTGGATGGCAATGACTTGGCTGAGCATCTGATATCCTCTGGTGTGGCTAAAGTCCCTGCAGCTGACGGCCAAGGTAAATTCACAAACAACTTTTCATTATTAAGGCACTAACCCGCCAAATAATGGCAAAATTACACTACAAAATAGTTTATCCAAACCCTTTCCATGTTCGGGTCATAAAATAATGTATATGTGGCAATTGAAAGTATAGTTTTTTTCATGTGTTCTTAAAATATCTGTGATTGAATATGCGTAAAATGAATTATGAGTTGGTAACTCTTAATGCAACGCTCCAGTTTTGGGATTTGGCCTGGCTGGTTAAAGCTGTTTATATTGTTTCTAGAGAGTTTGGATTCTCAAAATATGTAAGTTATATGTATATATATATATATATATATAAGATTTATGAAACGAGTTATGAATTATTTTAATTTTATCGAGCCTTTTGGCGAGTTAAATTAAAAAGAATTCATAACTGGTTTCATAAATATTATACGAAATGGGAACGAGTTTAAGATCCTTTTTATGATATAACATTGTGTATGTGACGTCGCAACGTCACGTCACACACAAAGTTGAGTATCAAAGAGTTTTTATCTCTTTACAAAAGGCGTTTTACGACGACTTTAACAAAATTGCACACTGATTTGTATAACTTTCATTAGTTAGTATAAGCTGTGGTAAATATTAAGTTTATGACCTAGATCTAGATGACTTTGTAATAAATAAAATAGTTTGTCAATAAAACCTGCGTAGTGTTACAGATTTAACTCAACAAATCAAAATTGTTCCAGGTTGTATTACACGTGTGTCATACAACAGAATATTACTTGGGTGTTCGACACTGCTAACAAGGGACGTTATGTGATAAATATATATACTACCGGTACTCAAAATTTGCTAAGGATCACTTTTATTCTTCCATATAATTTTATTAGAAATTAATTCACAGTAACGATATTAATTTCATTGATTCTTAACAATTCCACAATTTGAATCAAGTCATGACATCACATGACCATACACTGCCCTAAATAATTGTGTGTAAAATAGAAATAATGCTATTTGTTTCAGCCAGCAATTTAGACAGCAAAAAGTGATCCTTAGCAAAATTTGAGTAGTATATATATACTTCTTCGTCAGTAGGTTTAGAAACAGTTGATGTATGATGAGGTTTAGAAACAGTTTACGTATGATGTAAAATTTGGCTGTTGGTGGTGGGATAGCTACTTTAAAGGACTGTTTAGAGACATATAATAATAGTTGATGTAGGGAAACAAGATGTCATTACAATAGTTGCTATCAGAATAAAACTATTCATGGCCAATTTATTTTGCGTAGACACATAGGGATCACTTTGTCCATCTTCAGTCTGTCATACTTTTACTTGCAACCTTGGCCATAACGTGAAAATTATTTGATCTATGTTCATGACAGGGCAAAATATAGACCTATGTTTAAGAAGTTTTATCCAGTTCTTTCTTATCAGTTATTCATTGCAGAGTTGTGCCCTTTTCATAAAACTTGTACAATTAAAAAACAATCTGCTAATTCAGGAAGACTCTTATCTTTAAACTTTATCGTTAGATTGTCCTTGCTAAGCACATGGCAGGCGACACAAGTGTTCCGTGGAATACCCTTCTATGTTTGGTTAACTAATATTCCACAAGCATGGTAAACTTTATTCTACAACCTTTTCCCATGAAAATCTCAATTTTACCCCTGCCAAAAATTGGCGGGGCTATACTGTTTTGGTGTTGCCTATCCGTCCGTTAGTCCATCCGTCTGTCGGTTTTGCTCATGTTCCAAAAATGCTTGAACAAATTACTTTCATGTTTTATTTGGTATACGCCCGTCTTAAAGGGACATATTGTTATACGCCCGTCTTGACGGGACGTATTATGTGATCACACACGACAGGCGTCCGGCAATGTAGTGTCTGCTCCAAAACTGGAGTAGTTTTAATCCAATCTTGATGAAACTTGGACACAATGTTTATAGCTACAAAGCTCAGTCAAGTTCAATAAAAAACGTTATTGCACAAGAAACACCGGAATTATGGTCCTTGGTTTGTTGAAAATTTAGGGTGTCCGCTCCATAACTGGAGTAATTTTAATCCAATCTTGATGAAACTGACACAATGTTTATAGCCTCAATAGCTCAGTCAGGTTCGATAACTGACAATATTGCTCAAGAAACAACGCAATTATGGTCCTTGGTTTGTTGAAAATTGACGGTGTCTGCTCCTTACCTGGAGTAATTTTAATCCAATATTCATGAATCTTGGACAGAATGTTTATGGCCTCAGTAGCTCAGTCAGGTTCAATAACCGACATTATTTCTCAAGTAACACCGGAGTTCTGGTCCTTGGTTTGTTGAAAATTGAGGGTGTCCACTCCAACTGGAGTAATTTTAATCCAATATTGATGAAACTTAGACACAATGTTTATGGCCTCAATAGCTCAGTCAGATGCGATAACCGACGTTATTGCTCAAGAAACACCGGAGTTATGGTCCTTGGTTTGTTGAAAATTGAGGGTGTCCGCTGCATAACTAGAGTAATTTTAATCCAGTCTTGAAACTTGGAATGTTTATGGCCTCAGTAGCTTAGTCAGGTTTGATAACCGATGTTATTGCTCAAGAAACACCGGAGTTGTGTCCTTGGTTTGTTGAAAATTGAAAAGTCTTCTCCATAACTGAAGTAATTTTAATCCAATCTTGATGAATCTTGGACACAATGTTTATGGCCTCAATAGCTGGGTCAAGTTTGATAACCAATGCAGTTGCTCAAGAAACACCAAATTATGGACCTTTGATTTTTGAAAATTGATGATTTTTGCTCAACAACT